>JAPXFQ010002805.1:0-243162 GCA_028564705.1 Apricaphanius iberus
CTACACTAAACATTGTATTATAATAACTCTTTTTGTAAAGTGCCTTGAGATGACATCTGTTGTGAAATGGCGCTATATAAATAAACTGAATTGAAAATAAACTGAATTGAATTGATGCAAATTTCTAATCAGCCAATCAGATGTCGGAAAATCAATGAATTTAGGCATATAGACATGGTCAAGACAATCTGTTGCAGTTAAAACCAAGCATCAGAATGGGAAAGAAAGGTGATTTAAGGGTTAGTTAGTTAGTTGGTTGTTAGTGCTAGACGGGCTTGTCTGAGTATTTAAGAAAGTGCTGATTTACTGGGATTTTCAAGCACAACCATCTCTACGGTTTACAGAGAATGGTCTGAAAAATGTTAAATATCCAGTGATCTGCAGTTCTGTGGGTGAAAATGCCTTATTGATGCCAGAGGTCAGAGGAGAATAGCCAGACTGTTTCAAGCTGATAGAAAAGCAACAGTAACCCAAATAACCACTCGTTACAACCAAGGTATGCAGAAGAGCATCTATGAATGCACAACACGTCGAACCTTGAGGCAGATGGGCTACAACAGCATAAGACCACCCCAGGTGCTTCCCCTCTCAGCTAAGAACCAGGAACTAATGCCCCTTTTCCATCAGGGCTGCTTCAGACACAAAGGGTACGGAACAGTACAGTCTAGAACGGGTATGTTGTGTTTCCATTACCATCTCAGAAGAACGGTTGTGGGTGAGGATATGGCTTAGCTCAACGAAAACTCCAGCAAAAAGAAGTCACAAAGTCAAACAACACAGATCCTATCTCAAAAGTCAAAAGACCTTTGACTCACCTCACATCTCTCAGACATCGATCTGTTCATGCCTCCATCTCCTCCTCTGTGCTCTTCATGCCAGTACTGGTCTCCAGATCGAGGGGTGGATTGGCACAATAATTCAGGCCAGGAATTTGATAACATTCCAGGCCACCACTTAATTCAAGCAAAAGGTCTAGAGTGAGTTAGGTTGGTTTAAAATTGTAAAATAATAAAACAAAGACTGCCCATGTGCCAACACACAGTATTTCTGTTTCTTTCCCCAACAAAGTTAATATTTATTTTTTGCTGGAATAACCTGTACTCAAATTGCATCATTGTAGTTCATTCACACCTATACTGGCAAATGTAAAGCATGCACATATAACAAATTAATTGACATTAATCCTGGGTTATCTATTTAAATACAGACAATACAGATGTTGGAGTGGGAATGAGAGTAATTCTGAAGTTTCAGTTAAAACTCTGTCCCGATTCCTGCCTGGTTTCTCCCATCAATGAAACTTTTTCTGTCATAAAGATTTTCTATTGTAACAATAAAGGTATGAAAATGGGGAAAACAATTTTTTTAAATAGAATTAGGATTAGTAGCAGTAAAAATGACTGTGATAATTAGCCTCAAGTCTCGTTTATGCCAAATATATTTTTTCTCTGACACTTATATTCTCTTTTCTCCTGTGCAGACCCTCCCTGACCCTGCTTTGTCTTTTAACATTATATATATATTTCTTTCAAATTATGTGGACAACAATAGTGAACACAAATTCTGCACATGGATGAAAGAGGGTTGGGATTATTCCCAGCATGAACTGACTAGTAAGGGATGTAAAACAGACAACATTATTATTGTTAGCTAGTGTGGTAATTCTGCATAAGGTTTAAACTTTAATTATTCAGAAGGTAAAAGACTGTTTATATAGTTTGCATGGTTGTAAAAATGGGTCTGTCACTATTGTTTATGCAGGTAAGCTTTTAAGTCATAAAACTCTGGGGTGAGTTTTATTGCAAGCTGTAAAAAACAGGATGTCTGTAGATTTAGGGTGTTGCCATAAAACCATAAACTCAGAATGAGCTTTTAAGAAAAGACGTCTCACCCATATGACTGTATAATTTTCTGACAGCCAATAAGAGCTAAGACACTGTATGAAAATGTTCTGATTGGAGAGATTAGAAACGCCTAGAGGCCCGGTTGTCTATAAAGCTGTGAAATGAAGATCAGTTAATTGTTCAGATTTCTTTAAATCTGGACCACAGGGGAACGACGGAGGCAAATTCCTCTGTAAAACTGCAATTTGTTAATCTGTTCAAAATAAATGTTAAACTGGAAATTGGCTCCATTTTGTCTCTGCTTGAACATGCATTGAATTACTTATGATAATTATTTAATTCAACACTAGCTTAACATGACATGTAGGGGAGAGTGGGGGCAGTTGCAACACTTCTTACATGTCTTTCAGTTTTTCAGCGACAGTTTGTTTTAGAAAGTCAATATATATATATATATATTATATATATATATTTCCCCTGGATTAAAGAAAACATGATTCAGTGGTAATGTATTTGACATCTCTAGAAGCTTCAATTTAATTTGGTGTTTATCATTGGAGAAAAGAAAAAAGCTGGTTTTTAGTTTTTATTTTTTATTTTATTGCGACTAGTTTTTGTTTAGAGAAGTCTCATCTCTTGAACCTCCTTTATTGAATGTTTTTTGTTTTGTTTGACTGCTAAGGGGAATTAGACTACTATGTATCCTACAAAAATTTAAGAGGAGTTTTACTTGCAGAAATCACTTTGACTATGTTCAATTCCCTTCACAGAATCGGACAGATGTTTTTGAAGTATGAAATGTTTTCATTGTTTACAATCAAGAATATTTGGGCAAGTGAGCACATTTGGGTTTGTTTAAAGAGGAATCATATAAGCAAAAGTACCTTGACTTTATATTGGCTTGTGTTTAAGAAAAACAGTACTTTAGGTTTGGCAATATTTATAGGGAAGCTGTTTTGTCAGTGATTTAAATCTTGGATTTTTCTTTAGAACTATGGATAGAATTTGAAGTATAGCAAACTGAAGACTGTTTTTGTAAACTATGTTGTGTTTATCGGTCAGTACTGTTCTCTGGTTTTGTTTTAAACATTTGATGTTTTTAATTTTGATAATTTTTGTCTGAGCCAGCTTGATAGAGATCCAGTACACTAAGTGATGGGGAGTGTGGAGACTGGATCTTTGCAGATGGTTATTGACTTTATTTTTGTTATTGCAATGTTTTAGTGGTGCTTTAGCAATATCTAACAGAAAAATCCAGCCTTTTTGTTTGTTTCTTTTTTTATTTAATTGTATTTTTCTAAGAACTAAGTGTGTTGATGAGATATTGCGATGGTCAATCTTTATAAATGTTTAATTTACACATGAGATGGATGAGACATTTATCAAATTGAAAAAATAGAGAAAGGCATTGCATTGATAAAATATAGAATATAAATTGGATGAAAAATGAAGGAATCATTAATTAAGATAAGCAGGGGAAGAATTAGAACAACAGTTTAATTAGACGTATAAGGATTAATTATCATTCCTGGTGGAGAGAGCAAACCTATTAATTAGTATATTTTTACCAGAATTAATACTGAAGAAATTATTACTAGTATAACTGATTGAAGTAAAATTAAAATAGAGCCCACATAGGCAGTCTGAGTGTGGAAGATATTTAAATTCAGCATTCGAGGAAGGAGACTAATGAATATGAAAATAAAAAGTTTGAATGTAACTTGATTTGAATAAGCTGAGAGGATCGACTGTCTGTTTTTTTTTTTCTTCTTACTCTAATTATATATTTTTTCTCTTTTTCTCATCCTGCAACAGAGAACCCCTCAGATAAACATTCTTGAGATGGAATTTATGATCCTGGGGAGATAAGATGGGTGGGGGTGCGTGGGCTGATGACGGATAGTGCCAGGCGCCCGCCGTAACTGCCACATAAAGAAACATCTATAGACCAGCGCAGAAGTTTGTCTCTCTTGTGCTCTGCTCCCACACAGGGGGGCACAGGTGACTGTATATTTTCAGGGGTGAACTGGAGGCCACCCTCAAAAGAGCACGTTTCCTCATGCTGAGCTGAACTTTCAAGGACAATATGTGTGAATTCACTTGGCTGGCGTGAGATGGACAGTTTCTGCTGAAGAAGTGATGATCAAAGACTGTTGATTCAATGTCACTGTTGCTGAATTAACCACAAGAGTTTCTGTTTGTCTGATCGAAGGTGGCCGAGGTTCCTCGAACTTTGATAACCCCGTGTCTTCCCCAGGATTATCTCCAGGTAAAATACCACCATTTACCGGGAACAAAATTTGGAAGGAAAAATTGGGCCGATAGCAGGGGGTTGCTGGCTGGTGAGAGAGAAAAAAATTTTTTTTTCTTATTTTTACGTTTTCATCCACAAGGATGTACTGAATTTAAGAAAGGATATATTGTAATGGAACAGACATAAGTGTCTTAAACTGGATAAATAAAATAAGTAAATGTAAGAATCGATTTGGGTGAACAAGCAAATGGATAGTAATCAGTTGAACTGTACACAAAAAGTAAACTCTTGAGCCTGCTCTTGTTTTTAAAATTCATTAATGAGGGAGGTGTTTTTGGTTTAGTTTTTAGGAAAAACAACGGTGTTGTATCGACATAATATGGACTTGCTCTTTCCCCAGGGATTATTTTTAATTAGATGGGTGAAATAATTTCTTGGCACAATACAGTTGAATTAGATTGAAAAGGAGTGATCACAAGACCGGATCAAAAAACTGTCTTTTTTAGATGTTTACAAGCTTATGCCCCCAGGTTTATCTCCAGGATTCAGCAGCACGTGAGGAGCACAAAATCTCCTCTGGTCACAGCTGACTGCAGCTGCTGAAAAGGGTCCAAGGTACAGCTCCAGGTCGAAGGCGTGAGGAGTCCAGTGGTTCAGCAAAGTTCCAGATGACAGCTGGGAACACACACAAAGTGCAGCTCCACGCCAACGACGAACCTGGTCGAGGATCAGCAGGATTCTGCCTAAGGAGGGTCGAGAAGGTTTTGACCAAGCTGAATCGGAAGCTGGGGCCACAGGCGGCGGGGCCTAGCTCACCCAGAAGGTTGTTTGGGTGGTGATATTACTCATCCTGTGTGATCTATGTGCCAATGAATGAGATGGGCAATTTGAAATTGCCATCTCAAAAGAGGGATCTACAGAAGAAGATCACAACTCACCAATCAGCTGCACAGCAGGTTTTGACCAGCCCACATCGGTGGGCTAAGCTATGGGAAGCGAGGCCTGTCTGTGCATTTGTGTATATTGGGGGAAATGCTCAATTAATGAAGTAATTGGCATTTCAGAGCTGTAAAAAACAGGATGTCTGTAGATTTAGGGTGTTGCCATAAAACCATAAACTCAGAATGAGCTTTTAAGAAAAGACGTCTCACCCATATGAGTGTATAATTTTCTGACAGCCAATAAGAGCTAAAACACTGTATGAAAATGTTCTGATTGGAGAGATTAGAAACGCCTAGAGGCCCGGTTGTCTATAAAGCTGTGAAATGAAGATCAGTTAATTGTTCAGATTTCTTTAAATCTGGACCACAGGGGAACGACGGGGGCAAAATTCCTCTGTAAAACTGCAATTTGTTAATCTGTTCAAAATAAATGTTAAACTGGAAATTGGCTCCATTTTGTCTCTGCTTGAACATGCATTGAATTACTTATGATAATTATTTAATTCAACACTAGCTTAACATGACATGTAGGGGAGAGTGGGGGCAGTTGCAACACTTCTTACATGTCTTTCAGTTTTTCAGCGACAGTTTGTTTTAGAAAGTCAATATATATATATATATATCCAGTACACACCAAGCGTTTGGACACATCTTCTCATTTAGTGCAGTTTCTTTATTTTCATGACTATTTACATTGTAGATTCACACTGAAAGCATCAAAACTATGAATGAACACATGGAATTATGTAGTACTTTTACAAAAAAGTGTGAAATTACCTGGCCTCCACAGTCACCAGACTTGAACCCAATCCAGATGATTTGGGGTGAGCTGAGCCGCGGAGTGAAGGCAAAGGGCCAAAAAGTACTAAGCATCTCTGGGAACTCCTTCAAGACTGTTGGAAAACCATTTCGTGTGACTACCTCTTGAAGCTCAAGAGAATGCAAAGCAGTAATCAGAGGAAAAGGTGGCTACTTTGAGGAATCTAAAATATAACACATGTATTCAGTTATTTTACCCTTTTTGTTTAAGTAAATACAGTAATCCCAAACATCATGTATTCATTTATAGTTTTGATGCGCTTAATAAGAATCTACAACGTAGTCATGAAAATAAAGAAAATGCATAGAATGAGAAGGTGTGTCCCTGCAACAGTACAGAGGGGCAGTTGCAACAGCCATTTAGATGTGATAAAACGCATAATTGCATAATTTTTCATATATTTTTTTAGTATATTTGAGACCAGAGACAGAGTTCATTGACTTAATAACAGTATTTAAAGTTCAAACATTAAAGTTTACTGTAGTAACAAGCAGTAATGAATTAAGCACCAAAAGCCCACAAACTGGCCGTTTCTCAATACATAAGTACGCAAGTATGTTCTTGTGTGCTTGGTGAGTACGTACTTGGCAAGTACAGTTGAAAGTCCATTCTTCAAGAACGCAGTACAGTAGTTCTCCAATTGGAACAGAGCGTACTTGGTTGATGTCGCTGCTCAGCTACAATCATTCCAGAATTTCAATAAATTGACCAGTTTTACTCAAGAATTTGATTATTTACACATTTATATCGACAGTAAAATCTGAATTTTTTTTTTTTGACAAGTGAAATATTCAAAATTAGGACGAAGTATTAATACAAATAAGTAAACCTGTAAAATAATGGGCTTAAGTTTTCATTACTGATTATAAAAGGCTCTACTAATTAAATGCTGGTTTACCACATCATAGTACTTTCAGGCTTCTTAGTGAAACATGATTGTTTACTAAAATTAAAAGTCTTTCTTCCTTCATTAGATTATTTTCTTATAAACTATTTATTGATCAACTGACATAATTGATGATGACCAGCTTTAGATATATACAGTTGTCGTTGGAAAAAAATTATTAAATAAAAATTATGAGTGAGATTCCTTCATTTCTTGGAGGTTTAATAGGACTTTTTTGCACAAACAAGGAGGAACAGTATTACAGTATTCGCAACAGCTGAATCCTGCCTTCCACCAACTGACTGACAACTTTATAGATTCAGACAACTTTACTATTATCTCTACCATATCAGTGATCATTTCTTCTCAGTGAAGTTGGTAGACTCTCAGGCGTCTTCGTCGGATAGGACAGGCTCAATCTAAGAACACGTCAGGAGTGTTCAGTGCTCCGAGGGTCGTTTACATGGCAATACAGGACGTAGGGATCTTTACATCAGTTCATTTGACCTAACCCATTATACAGTGTCACACAATCAGACAATCACCATATCAGATTTTTTTTATTGTAGTTTCTGCTTTTCTGCTTTTGTTTCTTTCTCACATTCCTTCTGATGTTCTATTTTTCGTGTGTTAAGTTGAAGTCCAGTTTCTCCAATGTATGTTTTGTTGCAGAGTTTGCATGGAATTTCGTAAATGATGCCACATTTTTTGTCTGATGGTATTTTGTTTTTTGTGTGTACCGGTTTTTGCTTCATTGTCATGTATAGTTTCGTTGGTGTGTTAATGTTTTTTTTTTTTTACCACTGTAATTATTTTCTCTGTTATTCCTTTGATATATCGGAGAGTTATGACGGGTTTTGGTTCTGGTTTCTCTGCACTTTTGGTTCTCTTGGGTGGTTGTTGTTTGTTTCTTTGTTTTCTTCTTGTTTTCCTTTCTTCAGTGCCCATGTTGGGTAGCCGCAGTTTTTTAATGCATTCTGTTTGTGTTGGTCCCCTAATTTACGGTCTTGCTCTTCTGTTATGTTGGCTCGATGGTATAGTGTTCTGATGACTGACATTTTGTGGAATGTAGGATGTTCTGATGTCCATAGCAGATATACTGGTCTATGTGGGTTAGTTTTCTGCATGTGTTTATATTTAGGGTTTCGTCCGGCTGTCTGGTTATTTTCATGAATGTTATGCTGTTGTCTTTTCCTTTTTTTTTTTTTTTTACGTGTCCTGTCTAGCAGTATGCTACTCAGAATTGGTGTCTGAGTACCAAGTACAAGCCCAACAGTTTTACTTTCCCAAGCAGAGTATTACAGCTTCGCTGTAGTACGCCACTTGATGTATATGTATGAAAAATCTTTATTAGTGATTACTGTGGGTTCAATTTCCTGACGTCGTGGACATTAAATTGAGACAAGAAGGGAGAAAGGAAGAAGGTGAAGAAAAGAAACCGGACCAGCAGAGGCGCGAACCGACGACACAAGACAGGGAGGCAATCAAAGAACACAAGAAAACATCCCAGTCCTCCACCTCTGCCGGACGGCAGAGAAACAGTAATACAAAACAAAAACAACAAACTGTACAGAACCAAACCAATAGTTCGGATCTAGTAGAATAAACTAAGAATTACACATTCACTACACACAAGCATTGATTAATGAACATAATACAAATGTTTCTGGTAAGCTCCTGTGAACAACTAACTAATGATGATAACCTCAGCTTAAGATATGTCCGTCCTCACCAATGTCCCCACACCTATGTGTGTGCGAGCATGCAGGTCTGAATAAGGTTTCCCCATGCAAGTGATTGATAGCTGGTGTAAGGAACCGTCAATCCGTCCTACAGGAATCGACACAGACATGAAGGAGGCAAGAGATGTATGCATCCAGGGTCCCACAGAGTACAGAGGCCACAGGCGGATCAGCGCAGGGTCGATCACCCACCAAGAGAGGAACAGATGGAAGCCCCAGGGGAACACCCACCAGCCGCAATGCTGGGGCCCGAGAGATCGCAGTGACGAGCCCACGGGCTCCGCCGGTAACCGGCTACGCCAGGGCGGGCCCGGATCAGGAACCGGAGGCCACGGGGACCAGGGGCACCCCGCCCCCCAGCGGGGCCCCAACCAGGGACCAGCCGACAAGGGCCCCCGCCGCCGCCGCAGGCAAGGGGGATCCGCAGCCAACCGACGGACAACACACGCCGCCGCCACCCCGGACCAATACCCACCGCCAACAACCCGGCCCGCCCCCACACACCCACACGCCAGGGAGCCACAGCAAGAGCCACAGCGGATGTACGCCCTCCCCAGGCCGCGCCCAGCCGGCACCTGGACATCCAGATCTTCCAGCTCCCGGGTCCAGATCCCGCCCCACGTAGGGCGCCAAGATCAGGGGCCCAGCCAATGCCGGACAGCCCCACCAGGTGAACAGACCAGCCAGCAGAAGTCCTGGAACCGGCAGGAGGACTGGGCGCCAGGCACGGTCCCCACCGATCCACCGGACGGCACCAACCTGTTCTACAACCCCGGCACCCCCAGAAGAGGTGCCCCAGTCAATCCAAGGAGGACGTCGGCCCGAAACAGCGGCCGCCCGACACACCGGACCACCCAGGACCCGCCCGACATGCACCAGGACCGAGCCGGGCCGCAACCGGGACCCCCGGCCCCAGGCATCGAGAGCCATCATCAACCAGCGGGCAGGAGCAACCATCACCGACGGGGAGTGACGGGGAGGGAAGAAGATGCATCAGGCCAGAGAGCAGCCAAACACCCAACCTGACAGGTAGACATAGACAGACAGAGACACTCATACGTACCCTCCCTCTCATGCGTACACATTCTTACAAATACAGGACATACGAAAAAAGGACGCTATACACTCATTCATACCCCCCATACGTACACTATACTCCATACTCCCAGGCCCAGGGACAGACGCCCCAATAGAGAACCCTGCCCCTGCACCCAGGAGACAGACCCCTTTGCCCACCAGGACGGGGACAAGCAGACCGCCAAGGCCCCCACACCGGCAAGAGCAGCCCACCAGCCCAGGACCCCGACCAGACGTCCAGTGATGTTGTGTGACCAGTTGTCTTTTTCTTCTTCGTATGTGAACTTGATATTGTTGGTTTCATCTATGTTGTTCAAATGTTGGGTTAGTGCTTCTGTTTGTCTTTTGGGTATTATTTCTATTATGTAGTCTACATAGCATTTCCAAAGTTTTATTTTGCAGTTCGGGGGGGATGTTGATATCGCTTTCTGTTCCACGTCCTCCATAAAAACTTCACATAGGGTGGCTGATAGTGGATTTCCCATGGCAAAACCTTCTAACTGTTTGTAGATGAGTCCGTTGTAGGTGAAATAGGTGGAGTCTGCTACCAGTTCTATTAGGTGTATTAGATCTTCTGTTCCTAAATGTATTCTTCTGCGTAATTTTCTGTCCTGTTTGAGTCTGACCTTTACTATGTCAATGGTTTTGTGGATGGGAGTTTTTGTAATGTTATCATCTTATTTTATGTTCTTATTTAACTCAGACTGGTAGGGAGGAATATTACCTGTTGCTGACATGTTTCGGCAAATCACTTCCGCCTTCATCAGAGCTTTCGTTGTTGTTGACATTACTTCCGTTAATGTGCGGGCAGCAGGGGGCAACATCGTTAAGAGACGGATAGTTAAAAATTTGGCCTCTACTCCACGCGTTCTTGCATAGGTAACGGAGAGCCTTTCCGTTGACGGATAATGGCATTGCGTCAATCCGTCTCTGTCAAAACAGAGAAGCATTAAGACTAGGCTTAAGCCCTGTGGTTGCCATAGTGAATCAGTGAATCTGTGATCATCGACAGGGTCTAGTTGAGGGAGCGTAAGCGCGCACTTATCCAGGATAGGTTACACCTGGCTTGATGAATCCATGTCTGCTCATCCTGGCTTTGTCTTTGTGCAACCGATTAATCCTGTTTGTTTTTGTTTTGGATTCAACAAACTAGGCTCAGTCATTCATCCTGGATGTCTTAATCTTACTTTTGTGCAATAGGCTCCTGGTCTTGGTGAGGGACAGAATGTTGGGAGACATATGATTGATATTTAAAGTCACAAGGTCTGATTTTTTTACTGCCAGCTGGCATTTCCAGTCTCATACAGTGACTGTCACAGACTACAGCAGTTTTTAAATCACAACAACAGTTTTACAAAAATTTCAAATATGTCTAGTTTTTGGCTGAATAAAAGGAAGGTTCTTAAATTTAGCACTGGAGTCCAAATCAGTGTCATCCAGATTAAGTGGCTGTATATATATATATATATTTTCAGATGTTCATAGGCAACAGCCCTGTATTGTCTGAATATAAAAGCAAAATTCTGGTAAAATTATTGGATTTATCTGGCTTCATTCAATGTGAACTATATGTGGAAAAAGATCAATCTTATCAGTGCAATCATGTAACCAAGTGGAAATAAATGTCACTCCAGAATAGACAACAAAAAGTGAAAGTATTTGTAAAGGATTTATTGAAAATGACGTGGTTCATCAGAGCAGGGGATGTTACTTAAGGTAGAAGAGGGTTGTTGGTTCATTTTGCAGCAGAGCACCAACACCACAATGGACATATTCTTTGGGCGCTGTGAACGAAATCGTGAGTTTATTTTACCTTGATAAACATGCCAGACATTTGTAGGAACTGATTTAGAAAAGCTTTCATAAATATCAGGGAGAAAACATTTAACTCTTTTCAGCATATTCTAGCTAAAAGTAAATGTTACTGTCTCATCTGAAGATTATTTTCACCAGTAAACCTTTGAAGGTTTGAAGGATGAATTGATATTTTTATCTCTCATTCATTGCCTTAAGACACATTTGTTGTGAATTTTTACTATATAAATAAAGTTAATTTAATTTAACAGTGGAAAGAAGGGGGGTCTATAGAAAACATGTGGCCGGATTGATGTCATTGCTCCAGTTTAAACATGGAGAAAACAAACCAAAAATTATTTACTGTTTAGAGTGGCTGGAGTTCTAGTGCTAATTATTACTAAGTCTTGAGTGATGCGTTTGTGGTCTTCTTTCGTTGTTTCACAGATTTTTAAGAGGGGTATATAATCTGAATGACAGGAAACATCACTATGCCTCATGACAGGAAATTAACTAAAGGCTCAAAAGTATATGATTATTGTTTAAAGAAAAGAGAAAATATACCATTTGATTGGTCATCATCCTGTTTATCAGCTTTAATATTAATTTAGAACAGTAATTTTATTTTTATGTAATGGCTCAAAACTAACTAGCTCACACACAGATCTGCAGCATGGGGGACCTCATTCAATCATCTAAACAAATGACATCAGAGTAGACAGCTTGGTGTTCTGCTGTTTGTCTACTGCCGGAGTCTTTCAGGCTCCATCCACACCCTGCTTGAACACGTGACTTAAAGTAAGCCCTGCAGTTATATGAAGCACTTTCAGTGCTTTCACTTTCAATCTGCAGATTTACGATCTATATAAAGATGAAGATGAGATAAAAAAAATATACAAAATAAAAATAAAAAAATATAATCTGTCATTTTTATTTTGATACTGATCAATGGTTTGCTGCTGCATTTGGACTGAGCTTTAAGAAAATTTGTTGTGTTTCCTGATGGTAAAGAATACTTTACAGATACTCAGATCCTACATACCAAATGAAGGACCTATGTTTTGTGTCAAAATCTAGTTCTAAATCTTTCAGCTGACCCGCTGAGACAACAATCTCTGTGATGCCTGAATAGAAGACAAGAAAGTCTAATTAACTGATTGGATTTATTAACACTTAAACAATGCATAGGCTATGTGTGAAAATAGTTACATTAAAAATGTATAATGTAAATCCTGCTATTTTCTGTAATCATTTTAACAAGTAGAGACACATCCCTCCAGAACACAAACCACAGAAAGTGAAACTAAATATAAGGGGTTTATCAGAAGTCATGTGGTTTATCAGAGCAGGGAAAGTTATTTAAAGGAGAAAAAGTTTGCTGTTGATTCATTTTACAACAGAGCAGCAACAACAGGATGATTGGTATATCTAAGGCTCTCCGTGATTGCATTTCATTTCAGATGACTTTCTAGATATTTGAAGGAACTAATTAAATAACCTTTCATAAAATATTTAATGAGCAGAAAACATAGGATTTTTAGATTTCTATCTAAGCTTTCTGAGTTGTTTTTTTTATTATTTTTTTTTAAGAGCATCACCTTTACTCTTGTCCCGTCTGTTTAAAAGGTTTAATGTATGGTCTCCAGCAACATCCTGGTAAGTTAATGTACCTTACACGGCTTGTTTTAACAAAGTTACAATCTCCTACTTGTAATGCTTATTTAAATGGAAAGTAAATATAATAAATGTTTTTGTGTCAGTTTCGATAAGATAGAAAATCTCAGAACAGTTTGCTGTTATAGTGTTTGAATTTATGACTGTACTAATTGAAAAACGTATTTGGGGATCAATTTAATTATTGTTTTATTGTGTTGTTTTTTTTCTCTGAAAAAGCTGTGACGGCTGAGTCTGCAAGTGAGTGATTCCCTTTTGTTTCTGAAAATGGTTTAGTCAACTTTGCAGAATAATAATTCATCTTTCTGATCAGCTCTAGATGAGCCATGGAGGGAACTACGCTGGGGGTGAGTTTGCAGCAACACCGTCAATGCTGATCAACAACAATCTGATTACTGCTGTTGGGGTGTTTGTCACTGATCAAATGTAGAATTATGGATTCAGAGCTCACCGGAACAAGAACAAACATAAAACAATTAAAAAACTCTGAGTGAGCTCATTATATAGGGTTCTGTTGGACTCCGGTCAGAGATTGACCAAAAGAGATTTTGAGTTAACAGGAATTGGAGGAAGGAAGTAGATGAGGAAGTAGATGGCATTGACTAAATAATAAATAATAATGTAGAGGGAAGCAGAGTCTGAAATTAAATTAAACTCGTCATAGATAGAGTGCCATCAGCACATAGGAGACACAAACTAACAGACACATTAAGATAGAATAAAATGTTATTCATGTGGGATCCGAAAAAGCCAAGAACACAAAGAAATAAAGTTCCTAGAAGGTCAGCGCTTCAACTCAGCCTGCAGATAACATTCAATCAGACGGCGCCTCCAGCTGCTTGCCGTCCTATGATAATGTAGAGACTGCACTGATCGCTCCAAGGAAGCCGCACCCCACTCTCTCCTAAAGCGGAGGGATGAATCTGGATCAAATGTTTCAGCAAACCTAGGCTCACCAATTCATTCTCCAAAAATAAATTACAGGAGCAAATCATCAAAGGAACTCAACTTACTCCAAGATTCTCACTGCCTATTGGACAATATGATTCTCCCCTCCCACCACTGGTAATGACTGATGTATGATTTATAAGGTCACCAAACAAGACTCCAAGACAACTCCACCAGCACATGTCTGTTTCCCAAGAAAACAGCATTCCTTTGATTATAAGCAAAAGAACTTACAAATGCAAATCCCCCGCATTAAGTCAAATCTCATAAATATCACTTGTCAGAATAATTTAAAAACTACCAATTAATCTTTTAAACTGGCATCACTCAATATCAGATCCTTATCAGGGAAATCTTTCCTAATCCATCCATCCATCCATTTTCTGAACCGCTTAATCCTTAAGGGGTGGCGGGGGGGCTGGTGCCTATCTCCAGCTGTCAACGGGCGAGAGGCAGGGTACACCCTGGACAGGTCGCCAGTCCATCGCAGGGCTACATAGAGACAGACCGGATAAACAACCATGCGCACACACACACCTAAGGACAATTTAGAGTGATAAATTAACCTGACAGTCATGTTTTTGGACTGTGGGAGGAATCCAGAGTACTCGTAGGGAACCCACACATGCACGAGGACAACATGCAAACTCCATGCAGAAAGACCCTGGGCCAGGATACGATGCCACAACCTTCTTGCTGCAAAGCCACTGTGCACCCATCTTTTCTAATCAATGACTTAATTACTGATCATAATTTACAGTCTCGGTTTTAATCTGAAACTTGGTTATATGCAAATAATGAAACATCCTCAATGCTAGAAGCTACTCCTCCTAACTATAGCTTTCTAACTGAAAACAGGAAACAAACAAGAGGGGGCGCACAATTTAAAAAAATATGCAGTGTGACATAGTATATTAGATTTTTGTACTGATAGTTACATGGACAGCCATTGGGGTCCTTTAGTCAAGCCCCCCACCAGGAAGTCCCCCAGATGTTTGCACGTGCTAAGAAGGTTAAAAGATGAGTGTTAATCTCTTATTAATATGACAAATTTCATTATTTCTGTCAGACCATGAACGTGTCCATTTTTGGTAGTCCTGTGGTGTGACTGATGTAGTTTGAGAAAAAAAAAGAAAAATATAAAAAAAAAGTAATAATCATATTCAGGGTTAAAACAATTAACTTATTCAGTTACTGTAATGCTCAAGGTCAGTCTAATATAGCAATGACTCAAAATGGCCGCAAAGGTGAAAAAGTCCTGTGGTGTGACAGCCCGTCCAGTAGTGTGACATAATTAATTCAGATGTCTAGCTAGATTCTCGTCTGTTATATTTGCAATAACAACGCATAACTAACTTATGTATTTTATGTTCTCAGAGACAGACAGGAGGCTCTTCAGTATGTGCAGGGATACAAACCAGAAAAAGATGACATTCAGTACCTTCGAGTCCTCCTGTATGGACCCGTCGGAGCTGGGAAGTCCAGTTTCATTAACTCTGTCAGTAATGTCCTTCGAGGTCGGATGACGATTCCTGCTTTGGCTAGTACGACCACATCTGACAAAAGCTTCACCACAAAGGTTTGAAAATTAACATGCTTCTGTTTATCATCCAGAACAAAGTTAATGCTACTACATTATGATTAAAAAAAACTTTAAATACTGTGTTTAACAGAAACCAGAGCAGATGCCTCTTTTATAAAACTTGCTTACATCATTCAAACGGGATCTAACAATTGAGTAAGTCACTTTCTAGGCAAAGTTTGTGATCTATAGAAAAAAAACTGTTATGGAAAAATGTGTGCAACTTTAAGCACATTAAAAGACTTGCTTGCGTTTTTGGACACAGGAAAACTGACAGTGTAGCCTATGAGGTTGTAATTGAAGTTCTTAAATAAGGGATTAGAGAGGATTCCTTAAGATTTAGGAGGTTTTAATACAGACTTCTTGATCAAACATGGAGGTACAGACCTGCCTTCCAAAACGTGACGCAGACTTATATAGATTCAGTAATCCTGACAACTAACAATATCATATCAGAAACATTTTCTTCAGAATAAAATAGCAGACTTTCAGGCATTGTCGACTTGATAGTGAATAAATAATCTAGCTCATGTCAGGGTGTCCTCAGACCTCAGAGAAGGTTACTATGCCAACCCAGGATGTAGGAGCTTAAATCAGTACATTTGACCTGACCTAGAGTCATACAGTGTCATATAATCAGATTGGTTACCATATTAGAAAGAAAAAGCAAACATCAGTATTTAAAAATACACAGAGCAGATCATTCTTAATATAAAATTTTCCCATAACAAGATGAAGAAATCATGAATCTAAGACACGTTTTCAGATTTGTAGACCCTTGCGCACACACACACCACCAACAGTTACTCCCCTCCCTTGTCTCTGAACTGAGAATAAATAGGAAAATATGTTGCATTTAAAAATTATATCACAGTATTCATATGTACACCTTTAGATTGTATAGCAATTGCACTTATTGGTGTACAGTGTTGGGAGCAACGCCATTTAAGTATAACAATGTTACAAACTGCATTTTTTTTGTTAAGTAACAGAGTAGTCTAATTAAATACTTTTCCTATCATTGCAACGCCATTACTGGTGATGTAAACTAGCGTGTTATTACGTGATTGAATAACGCGCAGCGGTGTCAGGCTTTCTGACAGCTACTTCAGCTGCAGGCAAAGAGCAGGTGTCAGTGATGATTGCGGGGCGGGCGGATACCCTCAGTGCTCCCGCTTTCTGGATTCTGTAAGACCGTGGTGAACTTTGTTTTAAGTTGGATATTAGTTTCATTAAAGGGGGGACACCCTCCAATGTCTCACCGAGAACTGCATAATAGTTACATCGCCGCTGAAGGCTCGCTGCTGAAGGCCGTGGTTTTAGTTAGGGTTTAGGGTTTTCAATTAATCTCAACACATCCTAGAAAATAAATCAATACCTGTGAGATGTACTTTCAAAGTTACCCCAAAATATTGATAAATTGTTGCTCGACCCCAGAGAACATGGCAGACCGATTTAGAAAAAAACTAACAATATATGTAAAATTTGTTAATATGTTACTGTAATATTTGATTTTTCTTTAATAGTTTCCAGTACATGTAACCAGGTGACACCCAATCAATTTTGAAAATTCTTACATCTAAAGAATCCGACAGAACTATTTATTTGACATTTGAATATATAATATTTCATATTAATATGTTACTGTAATATTTCAGGTTTTCCTTCAATAGCTTCCAGATCACGTGACCAGGTGACAGGAAATCAGTCTTAAAAAGTCTTACTACAACAGATTAGATAGTGCTCTGTTTACTGAGCAGTATTACATATGCAGAGTTTGTAAATCTTAATGAACAAATTTTCCTCTGTTTCATTTGACCCACATTTGTCTGTCTTGGTTTTGCACTTTAAATAAAAAGTGTGTTATTATTGTGACATTACAGAGGTCCTGTCATTGTGTGGCTCCGATTGATCATGTACCCTGGCTGCTTTGCCAAAGGGATATCCCTTTGGCTTAATGGTTAGCGCGGATGACTCTCACCCGGGCTCTTGTTGTTTACCTTGCCACATTTGGAGTTGCTGACAATATCCATGTGATACTGGTAATAAGTCCATGGATCCAAAATTGGTGGCACCCTGTGTGGGAGCACGAGGACGTACTTGTGATAAGAGGGGGAGAGATGTGATAGTGTAGAGGGCCTGTCACTGTGGCTCCCATTGATCATGGCTCCATGACCCCAGGGACATCCCTTTGGCTGAATGGTTAGCGCGCATGACTCTCAAGTGGGCGTCGTGGGGTCAAAGTTGGATGAATGTGCTGGCACCCCTTTAAGGACACACCAATTGCATCATCAGCATGAGGGGATTTTTTTTAGATTGCGTCCAAAACTATCCGCTCCATACTACACTTTGCAGACGTTACATACCGCTTAAGCGTCCGGTGGAAATGAGGGGTCAAAGTTTTATACACTGAAAAATTCATTTGTGCATGTAAATCATACAATCAAAGTTTTACAAATGAGGTCCCAGGTCAGATTGAATATGCTAAGTTGTTGCTGGAACTCTAACTCTGGATCCTGTTTAGATTTCTGTGTTCACACAGTCTGTCTGCTCAGATGGATTTTAACTCTGACCATCTTCCTCTTTCCTGTTTGTTGGTTCTGTGAGGCTTTAATTGACCAATCAAAAAGTAATTGCATCAGCACCAGAAAATGTATCTGGATCAACAGGTTCTTTTTTTGTTTGTGTTTCAGTATGAAACTCATAAATTCATTAAAGGACGAGGAAGCACAAAGACATTTTACCCTGTGGTCTTCAATGACCTCATGGGTCTGGAAGAAGGGACAAACAATGGAGTTCATGCTGACGACATCAAGCTGGCTTTGAAAGGACATGTGAAGGAGGGCCACAAGGTGCAACAGCTATAAGAACCAGTTCTAGAAAATCTACAAGAATAATTGCATCCTCAAATAAAAAAAAACAAAAACGTAAATTCAGCTCATTCTGAACCTTTTACTGTTTTCCAGTTCAACCCAGTTGCTCCACTAAGTCAAGATGACCCAGGTTACAACCCGACCCCCTCTGCTGATGACAAGGTTCATGTACTGGTCTGTGTGTTGTCTGCCAACACTGCACAGATTAAATCATCAGTTCTGGAGAAGATGAGAAGTGTCAGAGAAACAGCCAGTGACCTGGGTGAGTTTAAAGAGAAAGATCTTGATTAGACTACATGTCAAAATTGTAGGTCCATAACAAACTCCACCATCAGTAGGGTTGCCAACTTTTATAAATTAAAATAAGGGACACTTCGGCTACAGGGCGTTATCCCCGGACGGAGCCGTCCGACTCGTGGGGGAGGTGTGGTGCTTTTAGTGAAGGGGTCATCCAGTCATACGTTAAGCTTAAAATGCTTTATTCACAATAAACCCATTGATATATTAGTGCTGTAAGTTAGGCTACATAGACATAAAAAAGGAAATAACAAAATGCATACAATTTATGTTAACAAGAGGCAGTGTGGTCTAACACATTGTGCGTTTAACAATGAACTTTCAATGTTTGCTTTCAAAAGTGACTCTGACAAAGTATGCCAGATCGACAGCACACTGACCCTGCACTTAATCCAACCACAATTAAATTGTACATGCCTGAGATATCTTGGAAAATGCATAATAAATGTATAATAACAAATGAATATTCTAGCCTACATGCCGTATAATCCTCTAGAGATGTCTGGGGAATGAAAAACTGATGCAGACTTCTTTTGTGCCTCCCGTGCTGTTGCACCGAGTGTTCTTAGTGTGCGACTAAGAACACTCGCCGACTTAGCTTACAATTGGCCTTGTATTCATCTTTATTGACCCTATCCAGCCAAGGAGGTGTGTCCTCCCACTCATCTGTATCTCTGTAAACGTTTTAGCTTTTGGGTTTGGGGACATGTTTATAGGCGCGAGTTCCGTGGGAAGAGCCTGTCTTTTGTGTCTGCCTGTCTACCCATACCTGACCGTGCAACACTTGCGAGCCGCAAACACAACTAGTGGTCTCTTTATATCCTGCCGACAAAATAATTTTTCTGACTGTAGTTGGGTGATTATAATTCTATATACGTAGTTAAAATCGGGCTGTTGTGGTTAATGCGTGACAGACATATCGGACATTTATGAAAATACAGAACAAAAAGCGTCCCTTATTGATTCAAAACGGGACGGCACATTTAATCGGCAAATAAAAGACTATTCCGTATTTTAAGGGATGGTTGGCAACCCTAACTATCATAGTCAATGGCTCCAACCAGAAGGAAACTTTCTGTGCATTCATTGTCGTTTGCATAAAAATTTAGTATTGACAAAAACACATTATTTACTCAAGTTTATTTTACTGAAGGAATTCCTCAAATGGCGATGATGACGCATGTCGATCAGGCCTGTGGTGAAACAGAGAAGGACTTGAGGAATGTGTACAAGAGCAAGCACCTGAAAAAAAAGGTGAGTTTCATTCACTTTGTTGATAGATATAACACATAAACCTTTCAGACTGTAACTGTGACTTGTTTTACTGGTTAGATGAAAGACTTCAGTGCAGCAATGGGAATCCCAATGAACTGCATCTTTCCTATCAAGAACTACAGCGAAGAAATTGACTTAAATGATGACATTGATATTCTGATCCTGAGCGCCCTGAAAAATATGATCAACTTTGGTGACGACTTCATTGAGAAAATTTGAACATAGATTTAAAGAAAACACTAAATGTTTTTATTTAAAAAGGCAGATACTGTTCAGTTTTTTTAAAACCAGGAAAGGGGAAAAAAGTTAGGAGGTGTTGCAATGTAATTTATGTAATTTGAATACAAGATAGTTCATTCTATGTAATGGCTGTCAATGTCTCCCATGTATCTCGTGTCTTTCACTATGTTTTTTTTATTTATGTAAAGCGCTACAAATGCCCATGTGTAAAAAGATTCTGTAAAAATAAACTTACTTTCATATCACTATTACATTCTATGAGTAGACCTAGTTCATTTTCTATACAAAATACAATTTAAGGTATGGGTTGGGTGGATTGGAGGTTTTGGGATTTTAGGAATAAGATTTAATCTTCTATCAAAACTTAAAATTCCATCAATCACACTTGTTTGTTTAATGATGTTTGGTTTAATTGTTGAGGGGGAAGCACATACAATATATTTCTATCTGCAGAGAATGTTCATGTTTTTAAGAGCAGGCTCAAGGCTTACCTTTTTAGCATAACCTTTAACTAATTATTATTTACTAATATCAATTTGAATTGCTCTGCAAGTTTTATTTGATACAATTTTTTGTTTAGCTTTTAATTGTTTATTTAATAATCTGCTTTGCATTTTTTTCTTGATTCTATCTTATCATTGTTTTACACTTGTTTTACACTTTATATTTCATACACTTTATAAACTTTATATTTTAACTTATTTTATGTATTTTATTTATTTATTCCCAGTTTTTCCTCTCTGGGGGCCCCCTGCATCAGGGGCATTGGTCGGCTGTGGCTGCCTGGGTGCCCCCCAGGTAATGCTTGGGTGGAGGTACCATCCCTCCCTCCTCTGGGCGCCCTGGGTCAGTGCCTTGGCTGCTGCTGCTGATCTGCTGCTGCCGATGCAGATGGCTCCCATCATGGCTGTCATGGAAATCTGGGTGTCCGAGAAGCCTTGGATGTGAGAATAAGACAAGGTGTCAGCTGTAGTCGTACGTAGTGTATTTTACGCGCACGGAGGGCCTCCTACTGAGAACCCTGGAGCTTCAGCGTAGATGCATGGGTATATATAGTAGTCAGCCACACCCTAAGGAATCAGCTTCTGACCGATCATTACATCATACAGATGATTTCATACATAATCAAACAGTAGAGGAAGTCTCACTTCAGAATTCAGCAGTAAACAATCAGGAGATAGTTTCACTCGACAATCAGAAAATAGATAACAATAAGGGACACTTTGTATAATGCTGAGAAAGACATTCACAGGAGCTCTCATAAGTGTAACACCAGATAATAACAAGAGTTGTCATAAGTCAGGATGAGATTTTTACATACAATTGGTTCCTGTTTGTACCTTAGAATCAGCTGTCTAAGGGCTGAGTAAGAGGATTGAACCTTTCTAAATGTCTCAGCGTTTAAGACAGCTTTTCATAAAGTTGGGGAATTATCAATCAGAAGTAATTAATTAATTGATCATTGTTATGATCTATCTGGTGATGCTGAGAATATTAACTAATAATTGTAAATTATTAATTTAATTATCTCTTCAGATTATTAACGAGGCACCATCCATTTTTTGTTACTCAAGAAAAATGGCTAAAACACATCTTATTAATAAAGGGACTATCGGCCAATAACCTCACTTATAATGATTAATTATTAGGGATTACACCAGAAAGATCCTATCTGAAGGAAGTGAATTCTTGCAGTAATTCACACACACACACAGAATAAAAGAAACCAGAGATTTGATTCAATTTAACTACTTTATTCTGAAAGAAAACACAAATAAAATAAAGACACTACTTATACCAGGACCTGAGCAATATGACGACCAGCAATGACAGCAACTGTGTACGTCGCAGGTGTGCTTCATGCTAACGTCGTACGCGGTCCCTTGGGGGGTGAACGCGCAGCTCGCCGAAAGTATTTATGGTTTTATTGCTGGCAAGGCGCCGTGTAGTTCTTCTTTAACAAAGAACCTCGTGGCTCTTATCAGTGGGTTAGCTCTCTTCTAACAAAGACTCTAGTTTGGAAATATGGAGAAAAGAGAATTATTAACTACATTCGGCGCTGCGTGTCCCTGAGAAGCTCCCTCCGTGTTGGCACAAGGTGCCTCTGACTAAACACTACGGTAGAGTTACGAAGAGGATCAAAGACAATTTCTACAATCAGATAACTCTGCTTATTAATAAGAGATGAGACACACAGGACACAATGCAATCAAACAATCCAACTTACACATTTACCCATAAAGTAAAACATAAACAACAGCACAGTTTTAAAACTCCAGCATGTAGCGCTCCATTTCACACTCACTGGAAGTTAAGAATCAGGCATGTAGAAAAATAAAGAAAGCTTTCTAACTTATTCCACCCAGAGCGGGGATAAGTTGAAACAGTCTTACTGTTTTTGGTAGAAGTCCCATGTGCAGGAATCGATGGGAAACGCGGAGGAAAAACGGGGCCAAAGCCGCCAAGGCGTGTTCCAATGTTCATGTTCTACAGAGGAATCTGTCCTCCGTTTGTTAGCCATTTAGCTAACTAACCAAGGATACATCAGACGTGCCTTGAGCCCGCTCTCGGTCAAACATTTCCCAGAATACAGCACGGTAGGAGCTGGCAGCACCTACTTCGGGGGAAAATTTCTATTTTAAATGTAAGTCAACTATTTTTAACCATCGGGCTTATATCTAAAATGTTTGTTTTATTTTTTTATTATTATTATTTAGATCCAAAGCAGTTATATATGGTTCGTTAGTTGCTTAGCAGTTGCAGCTTCGGTGGCTACCAGCTACTAATTCGTTTGCACATTTGATTTAACTGACATATACAAAAAAAATAAAAAAAAGTAAAACTCTCGTTATACATTTCCAGTTCCATGGTTGAAGTAATATTACTACGCTTCAATGCTACCACGATGGGCGGGACGTAAACAGAGCACGTACGCCACCGTGGTCACGTAAGGCTAGTCTGTTCTAAACCATTTTTTTGACCAAGGAAGGACAATGTCCTCGTAGGCAAGGTGTCTTGCCTACTACTGACTTGGTAGGCGAGATGCCTTGACATTGAGAAACACCCAGAGAGTTTAATAGATCGGCGCCTCAACCAACTCGTGCGGCAGGTTCCTCTCCGTTCAGCTGAGGAGAGGAAAGAGAAGGGCGCACGGCTCTGCCTTTGGTTCAATGGTTGAAGGGGGGCTTGCCGCCAGGGTGGAAAGAAATGGTCTGAATAATCAGACTGTCTTGATTTCCAACATTCGCAGGCCAGACCCAACAAAGTGTTACATTTTAATCAGGCAAAAAAACAAAAAAAAAGGTTTAACAGACAGTATTGTCATCATCATTATCAGAATCAGAAAAAATGGAGACATCAGAATAACAGAATAAGAACAGATGAAAAAACTTCTTTGTTTTTTGGAATAAATGAACAGCATTAATCATCAAAAATAAAAAAAACAAATACCATATTTTTCAGTTAACGTGTCTGCTGTAATTCTGTTTTGGTAAGTTGTTCATGAACAGCTTCAAAACCATCACGAGTGTAGTTGTAATTTTTTTACATTATAATAGATGTAATTGATTCTATCAACATTTTTATTAATATCACTGGCAAATTGATGATTCCCATCACAGGGTTTTTCCTGCGTTCAAATTTACGTGGCGGCCGCCTTCAGCTAATCTGCTTGCCACCCCAGCCTGACATCGCTCTGCCGCCAGCTATATGGATGTTATTTTAACTGCAGTTGCAGCGTTGCGCCGTGATGGGGGCGCTGTCTCAGCAGCTAGTTGTAGAACTAGCTGCTGAGTAAATAAAATCCACCATAGTGATATATAATTTTGTGGAAGGGATCATGCAACAATACAGATGCTAGTATCGGGGCGACATTGTTCTAATTTCAGCCAGAGCAAAAATTACAAACTGTCTTGGTGTTCATTCTCAAAAATTTTTTTGTGGTAGTAGTATCCAGTAAATTATTTTAGAAAAATTAAAACAACAAAAAAATCCTAATTATAAAACATATGAGATTGGAGATAAATAATCTTAAATCATGTAGGTCTAAAGCTCCTTTTCCATCAAACTCAATTATGGTCCTAAAAACAGCAGAATATAATAATATAGGAGCAAAATATGACAATACATACTGACATATACACATAGAATTTCAGAGAGAATAATTTGTTACTTATACACTTGTTTTCAAAACTATTGGATCATCTAAAGCTTCATCCTGTTGATCCATTGAATTGATGCTACACAGAAAAAAAAGCCTATAGCCTACATAAATTACAAAAAACAGGTTAACTGTTCATCAAACAGGAACCTATTCATTTTTTGTGATGAGGAGAACAATCAGGTGAGTTAAATCACCTGAGTTAATTTTTTTGAAGAAAAAAATTACAAATAAAAAACAAACAAATGTTAATGTCTTTTTTTCTTCTTTTTTTTTAAATGTATATATTACTTGAGTAATATAATGAAGCATTGCTAATCCCACTTGAGTAAAATTTTAGATGCTTCACAGAATGAAAAGCAAACATATTTTAACACAAAATAAACCAGACACGGAGCTACACTATGTTACAGGAAAGCTCCTGTTTCTACATATAATTTTTAATGTAATCTGAATGATGAGCTTTTTGTTTCAGTTTGAGGTCAAGTGAATATACAGTAAATGCTGTAAATGGTCACTGGCAGTACATTTTACCTTCTAAGATATATTAATACATACTGTATTAGTTTTATATTTCAACTAATTACTTCGAGAAGGGTTTCGTCTGCTCAAAACTATTTTTTTTTGTAATCATTTTATTTTGTTTTATTTTACTCTACATGAAATACCTGAATTTACCAAGAATTTTGTGCTTAGGTGTCTAATATTTTAAAAGCAGATGTTACATAGTACGCAAGCAACTTTTTAACCAAAACCTTTTTCACTGAGTAGCATTTTTGAAAACTACTTTTACTCAAGTAAAGGTACTGCTATTATTACTTGAGTACAACTTTTGTGTACTCTACCCACATTTGTTTGTATTTTGCATCAAGGTAAAGTATTAGCAACATTGTTTTTTTCATTGTAAACGCAAAACCCTGACCAAAACACTTTATGCCTTGTTTCAGTTAGGTTTATATAAAACATGCATTTCATCACATTAACCTGTAAACCTTCTCATGTTTCTTTTGAGGAATCCAGTCCAACTGATTCTTCACAGGTTTCTGAGGAGAGCAGGGAGAGGACCAGGTAGAGGGACACCAGGGTCAGCGAGCTCGGTGCACCTGCTGCATTTGCCGACTGATGCCCTCAGACCTGGAAAATAAGTACCGGAGACAGGATCCAGAAGGGTGTCTGAGCAGACATGCTCCTTTTAACTTGTTCTTTGATAAAGTAATCTTGCGTTTGTCTCGGCCGACGTGGTGGCTCTGCGCGACTGCCAAGAATCTGGATCTGGTAACCGGGAGTATCGTTACTCTGCCTACAGAGTATTTAGCAACATGAACGTCTTGGCGTAGACAATAAGTTTGTGATTTTCTCCATGCTGTGTATGGAGGATCAGGGACAAAACCCCCGACCCATTTGTGGTTTATGTTGGTTTTAAAGAAGTCCCGTTCAACAGAAACCAACATGAAACTCATGACCAACTCAGAAATACTATTTACTTTAGTTGTTATTGTAGCAAAATATTCTTGCATATTTGTATTTGTCATAATTACATACATAAATTTTCTTTGTTCAGCTTAGAATGTTATCAGCTTTTGCTAGGGGATCACTTATCAAGTCCTGGAAAAGGATAAAATAAAGAAATTAGAATTATGTCATTTTCTTCCACCAAAATGGAGAAGACATTTGGTTATCATCATTGCGGTGTCAGCACCAGTTCAGCTGTAGGAGGAGGGATGATCCTGGAGACAGGACCCAGGGCCCTGGGGTCATCTGGCTGAATGCTTCTTTTTGAGAGTCCTCCGGCAGAGCTGAGAGCTGTTCACATGCACCGGAAGGTGGTTATGGTGTTTGTAGTCCAATGCAGCAAGGAATGTCCTGGCTTTATAGACGCCATATGAGAATGCAAAGCGTTTCCCCGCTTACATCAAGATGTTTTTTCTGGGAAGACTCAAGCTTAGAAGTGGTCCTGCAAAGAGACAAACAAAATAAAAACTGCAATGTCTGTAGAGCAAATAAAATCCACCATAGTGATATATAATTTTGTGGAAGGGATCATGCAACAATACAGATGCTAGTATCGGGGCGACATTGTTCTAATTTCAGCCAGAGCAAAAACTACAAACTGTCTTGGTGTTCATTCTCAAATTTTTTTTTTGTGGTAGAAGTATCCAGTAAATTATTTTAGAAAAATTAAAACAACAAAAAAATCCTAATTATAAAACATATGAGATTGGAGATAAATAATCTTAAATCATGTAGGTCTAAAGCTCCTTTTCCATCAAACTCAATTATGGTCCTAAAAACAGCAGAATATAATAATATAGGAGCACAATATGACAATACATACTGACATATACACAGAATTTCAGAGAGAATAACTTGTTACTTATACACTTGTTTTCAAAACTATTGGATCATCTAAAGCTTCATCCTGTTGATCCATTGAGTTGATGCTACACAGAAAAAAAAAGCCTATAGCCTACATAAATTACAAAAAACAGGTTAACAGTTCATCAAACAGGAACCTATTTATTTTTTGTGATGAGGAGAACAATAACCAGAAACAGGAGTTGCATTTTGTTTACTTTATAATTATCTATCAGACTCCCCTGCAGTGACTGAACTGTGGTATAGGTCCCTCCAAACGCTGCTGTACATGGCTGGGGAGCCTTGATGAACTGACCTTCCTGAAACTAAAACAACAGAGACACTTTTACCGCTCCAATCGTAATGTGCACACGTTTACAAATGACAGTCAATAATATATACACGTTTTCAGATTAGCTACATAGTTCTACAAAGTTTAGATACTCCAGTAAAGTTAGAACTTTTTTTTCTCATAATCTCAACAAATTAGCTAAACAATGCTCAGCTGTGAGCACGACAGACAGGCAGCCTAAAACATGTTCCTACTGCGGATGAAGTACACAAACCCCCGCTTTGAACGCGTCTTCTCTTTTCCCCCCACGTATTTAGTAAAGATTTCTTACCTTTCAAGCAAACATGATGCCAGCTGCAGGTCTTTTCTCATACCGAGAGATTCAGCGTTTTCCTCTCAAACGCCGCCCGCACCGATGTTTACTCTGGCTCTTTGCCTACATCGATCAGACTCGTGTTTCTCCCTCTTTGTAGCGCTTGAATAAACTGTTGGTTATCTTGGGCTGGAGTGTTGGTGGTGCTTGTTGCAGCTCTCTTCTTGTTCTCGGCAGAATCATAGGGCAGAATCCATGCTTCCAACGCTATCCCTGCTACAGTTTTAGCTGCAGGAAGCGATAGAACGTGAACGCGCATGACGTCGTCACACATTAGGAGGCGCAGAGGGAGCGCTACTTTTTCGACCCGAACAGTAACAAAAAATAATTAATAAAGTTATTTTACAGGCATATAGAAGCAACCACGGTGAAAAGCCCAAGGCTCTTTTTACTGACCAGGACATTACTGTATTATGTATGAGGAAGAAATTTTGCAGCTCTATACATTTATTTGCTGTTAAACTTCCTTAGAGTCCCTTTAATGTCTCAGTATTAATAATAAAATTTTCTGTCACAATGGCATTTCCTGGGTCATCTGTACTCAGCCCACTGTTTTTATATCTTTTAAGTGTGTGTGTGTGTGTATGGCTGATGGGTTGGGTTGGGGGGGGGTTGTAGTTGAGATGATGATTTTTGGTTTTTGAAGGGGGGGTTGTGGGGTCATTTTAAATCTGTAAAGCACTTTGAGAAACTGTGTTTGAAAAGCGCTTTATAATAATGATTGATTTGATTAAACAGTTTCTTCTTATATAATTTTTATTTAACGGCATTGTTTAACTCAACAACATATGTTATGTTAAACAATAGAAACAGAACCACACATTTTAATAAATAAATAACTTAAGATAATACCACAACTATTATTTAAAAAATGTTATATGTTGCTTGATTATAGTGGAACTGGAAATTCAAAACAATATTAAGTATTCAAATATTGGGTTTAGTCTAAAATTAGAGAAATTATAAATATCTTTAATAAAGAACTACACACAAGAACAAAAACCTGTATAATATAACTTACTCAACACATGAACATTACCATCTTTCTGTATACTTTACAACCAGCACCAGTGCACTAGTTGTTAAAGTTCCTACAGAGGTACACGTCTGCATTTCCTGGCTACAAAATATACATACAACCTGAAAACTCTTGAGTTTAAAGGGAAAAAAATGTAACACAACTATGAGATAAACTTTTTTCCTTCAAACTATACTATTACCAGCAGATTTTTCCCTTGGGCTGTAAACAACTCAAAAATATTAGCATAGATCAAATAGTCAATTCGATAAAGGTCTGTCTAATTTGGCATATCAAATCACACAGTTACAAATGGGCCAAATATTTATACATGATAAATTGCATAGCAGTCTATAATCGAATCATGATTAATCAGAAACATTTGTCATTTTATCTTAAAGGGAAAGTGAAAAATGTTCAACCCGGCCTTATTTTTAGCATGCATTCTATTAATTTATTTGCCCAGGTAAGTTTGGCGCCACTAGGGGTCCTTCGGGAGAATCAAACCTCAGCAATAGGCGTATATCCATATAAAGGGAGTTGTGAGGGCCTGCCAAGTGCCACCTCTAAATAATGCCTCTAAATAAGGCATTATCTGCCACAAAACTTCTTCATTTAACCAAAGGTTTGTTATGAATCGCTAGCATTATTCCCCTCGGAGTTCAGGGAGTCTCAGAAGAGCTTCTTTTTGTTCTTCTGGTGTTATTTACAGACTTTAATTCCAATTTACAACAAGCTGCAATTTGAGTGACATTACTGCAGTCCCCCATGGCAGTTGTAGTCTGAGCAGGATGTCTAGTCTGTGCTATACGGCAGTCCAGTTCACTTGGTTTTTCTGTTTAGGCAATATGGAAACACACAAACATGAACCATGTTAGTGTTCGCAGCAGCAGGTTTTGTCTACCGTCGTAGAGCGCAGATTGAAAGCCCTGCTAAGACTACATCTGTCATGGCAGATGGCAGCGAGGTCATTGAGATTGCGTGCTAGTGTATTTGGATTAAAAGCCTACAAAAAACACCCCTGCACACAATAAAGAAGCACTTCCAAAATGCCATGACCTCAGAGGGGAATAGTGTTACAGAATCTTAACAAAACTGTTGTTAAATGAAGGAGTTTTACAGTGGTAAATAACTTATTTAGAAGCAGCACTTCACATGCTCTGAAGACTCCCATTATATAGATATATATATATATACGCTAATTGCAACATGATATAAACTTCCCCTAAAGTACTCCAAGTGGCTCCAACCTTGTCTGGGTGAGTACGCAAATGTGATGCATGCCATAAATAAGGTACAGGTAGAAAGAAATCTGAACCTCCCCTTTAAAGCTTGGTTTATGCTTGATGCATGTACATTCCGCGCGGAAATGAGACGTGCGGAACCAGCCAAGACGCCATCTAGTAGTGTTTATACTTTTTGCGGCTTGTCCCTGCAGAGAACCAATATTCTTGAAGACTGTAGGGGGCGGCGTAGGGCTCTACGGCATGCACACAACACTGCACCATATAGGAGACTAGTAATCACTGTTGTTTACAAGATGGCGACACCCGTGAGCTTAAACAAAGCAGAACTTTTACGCTGTTTATTTAGGAAAAAATACAAAAAAGGAGACTGTCCACTTGTCCATTAAAACACAGTTGATCACAGTGATCTCTATCGGCCAAATCATAAAGATGTCTTAATTTACGAACCTCCGGCAATATGAGCTCTTGCCAGTCCGCCATGTTTTTCTGCGTTGTTACAAAATTTCCTAGGTGCGCGGTGCGGAAATTTGGGTCTCCGCAGTGGCCGCGCGGAGAGGCGTGGTTGCTGAGATTACGTGATTTGGCAGGCTGGAGCCATGCAGACCACGCGGATGCGTCAAGCATAAACCAAACTTAAGCCTGATAAGTATATTTGAACTTCTTACTATGCTGTGCAATAATTTCACTAAGTGGAAACACCTCACTGCAGAACACAGACTACAGAAAGTGAAAGTAAATGTAAGGGTTTATAAGAAGTCATGTGGTTTATCAGAGCAGCAAATGCTATTTAAGGGTGGAGACATTTGCGTTTGATTCATTTTGCAGCAGAGGACAATGGCTCAACTTTCACTTTGGAGAGACCTCATCCGTGAGTCCATTTCACTTCAGATTACTTTTCTAGATATTTGCAGGAATTGGTTTACAAAAGCTTTGATAAAAAAATTAATGAGCAGAACACGTCTGATTCTTTTCATCTGTTTATTTTAAAAATGTTTTGTTTCAGTCTCATCTATTAACTTTTTTAATTAGGAAATCATGTTAAAAAATTCTCCAGAGTTCATCATTAGCAGCTGATTTACCCCGCAGTGACCATCATAATCTTTTTCTTCATTTCTTTTTTAAAAGGTAATTTCTGGAGACAACCGGAAGATTTAGGTAAGCTATACTGTCAAACCCCACAGAAGATAAAAAAACTAGCTGCCTAATAGAGCAAACTCACTAGCATTTGTGCTTGAAACTGATATAAAGGTAAAAAGTCTAAGTTTGGATACATTTGAAAAGCTAAAACACTTAATTGTTATGCTGTTTAAATTCATGACTGACATGATTAAAAAAAATTTGTTGGGGTCACTTATATATTTATTTTATTTTTGTTTTTTTCTTTCATGCAGAAGAGAAAGCTGAGTCTCCAAGTGAGTAAACATATTTTGTTTCTGAAAATGTTTCAGTCATCTTTATAGAATAATGATTGTTGTTTCTGATCAGCTCTAGATGAACCATGGAGGGAACTACGCTGGGGGTGAGTTAGTAGTAACACTGTCACAGGTGATCAATAAAGCTCTGAGTGAGCCCATTATATACTGTTCTACTGGGTTCTGGTCAGTGTTTGACCCAAACAAATTGTGAGTTATCAGGAAATGATGGAAGAAGGGAGTGGATCAGGAAGGAAGGTATTATTGTTTAGCCCCTGCTAAACGATAAAGTGGAGTAAAACAGAGTCTGAAACAAGAAGGAACTAATCATAGATGGAGTATCAATTACAAAAAGAAGAAAATGTCTGGATTCAATAAACTTAAACAAAAGAACCTTGATTAAATGATTAACAAATTAAGCTTGTCTTCTTGCTACCTCGATATCTTATGGACAGTTTTTTTCTTTAGAAAGTTACATCTGTCTTTGGGTATGGTTGTGGTTCACATAGTGAACTCATCACCCTTGTCAGGTGTCTTCCCCCAAGCTTAAAAAAAAGCAATTAAACAATTACTAAAGAAGAACAATCTGAATAAAATGTTAATACAGACATAAAGGCCAATCTTTTATCTTTTATTCATTAGTAAGATAGCTGAAAAGGCTGTGTTTCAACAGTTTAATAGAGCCTCGGACTCCACGTGAAAGTAAAACTGTTGCAGTTCCTCCATTCTAGAAGTAGATGCTGTGCGTATGAACAATTAGAAGGGTACTTATATTTAGGAACATTTCTACGCAAAAGTACAAATTGAAAATTACCACAGAATGCATAGAAATGTTCCTACGCATGAAATACGCACAGATCTGTACGTAGGTATGGTTGATAAATGAGGGCCCAGGTCTTTCGGGATTTATTTTGAGATTCTCTTAGAGCTTTTTAAACTTAAATTGACCTTCTGTCTGAAGTACTATTCTGAAAGGCTTTCACCTATGTGCCTTCTAAATCTGTCAGGCAGGAAGATGGAGGTCTTTTAATTTGTAGTTAATAATTTTACATGATTTTTGCTAATCACTTGAGGCAAGATTCCTTTTTTTCATGCAATATTAGTAAAGTTTGACTGACATAAACAGGTTTTTGAAGCAAAAATACGTTGGTTAACTGCATTTGATTTTTCAGTTGAATTATGCAGGCTAAAGGTGAAAAGGTGGCCTATTTTTTTCATCAGAAAGATCCGGCACTTTTAACAGGCACGTTTGGACTTCTTATTTTCATAGGCCAACAAAAGCAGGATGATGATGATGATGATGATGATATTTATTGATAATATTATCTCCCTAAAGCTCTTCTCTTCAAAATTTTAAAAATTTTAGTTCAGATCGCAGCTGATGATGTGAAATGAAGATTTGTTTTATTTAGTTCTTCTGCAAGTCTTTGGTCTAACTGGGTTCAGATCCCTGTGGGACTACATATTTTGTGATGTGCCTTGTTCATTTTTGGACAGAACTAGCTAAACGATTTACTTTACATTCTTAGAGAAAAACAGGAGGCTCTTCAGTATGTGCAGGGATACAAACCTGAAAAAGATGACATCAAGTACCTTAGAGTCCTCCTGTATGGACCCGTTGGAGCTGGGAAGTCCAGTTTCATCAACTCTGTCAGTAACGTCCTTCGAGGTCGGATGACGATTCCAGCTTTGGCCAGTGCGACCACATCTGACAAAAGCTTCACTAAAAAGGTTGCAAAATTAACATGCTTCTGTTCATCTTGCAGAACAGAGTCAGTGCTTCTACAGTTTAAATGCACACTTTAAGTACTGTTTAACAGAACCAGAGCAGCTAAGAATGGATTCTCGAAACTGTTGTTTGAACTCTGAATCTGGATCTTGTTCAGATTTCTGTGTTCACACATCTGCTCAGATGGAAATCGGCTCTAGCCTTCTTCCTGTTTCCTGTTCATTGGTTCTGGTTCTGTTAAACTTTATTGGATCAGTCGAAACAATAATTACATCAGCAACAGAAGTTTTCCCTGGATCAACTTTTTTTTTTTTCTTGTGTTCCAGTGTGAAACTCATAAGTTCATTAAAGGACGAGGAAGCTCAAAGACATTTTACCCTGTGGTCTTCAATGACCTCATGGGTCTGGAAGAAGGGACAAACAATGGAGTTCATGCTGATGACATCAAGCTGGCTATGAAAGGACATGTGAAGGAGGGCTACAAGGTGCAAGAGCTACAAAAAACAATTCTGGAAAATACTAAAACTAATCAATGAATTAAACCTCAGATTCAAAAATCAGAGTTGTGTTCATTTAAGTAGTCCACGCTTTTTATTTTGCTATTTTCCAGTTCAACCCAGTTTCTCCACTAACTATAGATGACGCAGACTACAACCCGACCCCATCTGCTGACGACAAAGTTCATGTGCTGGTCTGTGTGTTGTCTGCCAACACTCCACAGATTAAAGCATCAGTTCTGGAGAAGATGAGGAGTGTCAGACAAACAGCCAGTGACCTGGGTGAGTTTACAAAGAATGATGCTATTTGGACTACATGTTAAAGACATACTCTGCAATTTTTAAACCTGAAAGACATGTATTTCTGAAACTTTTGGCATTGATTATGCTCAGTTTTGGAGTTGTCACTGCCTGGGAGCATCCTGGTGCTGAAAGCTGCACTATATACGACGTTATCTCCCGGATTGTTTCACGGCAGTACTGACTGAGTGTAGCTTTAAGGCATTACATACAGATAACTGAGATGCTGTTATTTTGATGTGTTTTGTTGTTTTGGCTAACAAGCTTGTAAAACCGTCAGTACACTAGCCTCTTCAGATGCGACCCAGAGAGATTTGGTTTTACAAAATTGATGTTACGACAGAAGACTTGAGAGGTTGATAGAGGGCAGGTATCTGTAAAGGTGCGGAGTACATCTTTAATAGAACAGATCCACAACAAGGTCCACCATCAGTTTCTCTGGCTCAAACCTGAAGAAAACTTGATGTGCATCTGTTGTATCTTACTTTAACCTTTATTATTGACAAAAACACAACTTCAGTGATTTTATTTTATTTTTTCGCAGGAATTCCTCAAATGGCAATGATTACGCACATTGATCAGGCCTGCGGTGAAATTGAGAAGGACTTGTACAATGTGTACAAGAGCAAGCACCTGAAGAAAAAGGTGAATTTCAGTCAGTTTGTTCAGAGACATAACATGAAAACCTTTCAGACTGTAACTGCAACTGTTTTTTCCTGTTCAGATGAAAGACTTCAGTGCTGTGGTAGGAATCCCGATGAACTGCATCTTTCCAGTGAAGAACTACAGTGAGGAAATTGACATGAATGATGACATTGATACTCTGATCCTGAGCGCCCTGAGGAATATGATCAACTTTGGGGACGACTTTATTGAGAAGATTTAAACTGAGATTTAAAGAAAGCATTAAGGTGGAAAAGGCTCAGTTACTTATACTGTTTTTCCATAGGAACGGTTAAAGCTTCAGTAAGTTATGTTAAGTTTGTTTTTCTTCATTCTGGAATCTAGTTTTAGACTCAAGAGGTATAAGGAAAACAGCATTTAGTAGAATAAGCTTTAAGATTATTTCATTTATTTTATCCTGGAATAAAAATTGTATTTCAACAACCAAAGTAGCTCCTTCCAAATTTTAGTAAAATTAGGACAGAAATAGTTGGGGTTGTTGCAGTGTAAATTAATGTCATTGTAATGTAAGTCTGAAACAGGGCTGTGTTTAATCTTTTGAATAACCAGAATTTGTTTCAAATCATAATGCAAAACTGTAATGTTTACTATAGTACTGTTACTTTCTTATTTTTTATCGTAACTGTTCTTTCTAAGATTATCTTTCATATTTTATACTCTTATTTGTAATTGATCTTTTTGATGTATCCGATGTCTTTCAGGACCACTTTTCACATAAATTTCTTCAAATGACTGTGTACAATGAGCCTGTAGATTAGAAAATTATTTAGCCTTTTTAAAATATTACATTGTTTAAGTTGTTGACCTGCAAAGGAAAGGTCTCCCGTCCATCGCAGACTTACTAATCTTGTCAGTTTATTAACTGTTGTTTAATTTGTTTATGTATTATTACTATGTAAGAAAGTCAGCAGCGATGAAAACTAGTAAACTGTCTCTTTTCATTTACCAACATCTACCATATCAATCTGCTATCAACTGTAGGCTGCTAGCAGATGTTGGTGATCAATTACCACCATGAAATGACTTCCTCAATATTCAACAAATAAAACCTAATTTGAATCTAATTTGAATCCTAATTTTGAATCTGAAATAAATGTGAACATTTCTGTATAGGGTTTGGGATTACGTTTTGCCTTCTGGGATGTGGTGGCCATGTTGATAGCGTCCCAAGTGTAAACAAACTGTTGATTCACTATAGAAACAGACACTACATTGCACGAAGAGATGATGACATGCTCCCAAGCCCTTCATTGGCCCTTTGGTAGAATCATGGCGCATCCAGACCAAACTTTGCCGCAAGGTGTCAAACAGCTCAAACGGACGAAAGCTGCTGCTTTGAAAATTCAAACCCAGCTGCTCGCACATTTGTATGTCATTTTTCACGTCAGTACATCAGCAAGTGGGCGGGGGTTTGTCTTACACCGGGAAACAAGTAGTGTATATTTAGTAACTGTAGTTGCCCTAACCGGGTTTGTTCTAGTTTTAGCTAACATGACAAGAATGTTAAAAGAACATATTTAACTGCTTACCTGGCACTCCGATAACTTCCACCAAATAGTCAGATTTTTTCCTGAGTTTCCACTCCCCAGCCTTCGAGCTCGATCTAGCCAACTCCCCTCTGATCACCACAGAGACCCCGCTCGTTGAGTAGCCACAGAGCACGGCTCATCCTCCATCCTCCCCTCTCCCCACGTTGGTCCAGGCGGCGGCTCAGCTAGTCCTACATCTTCTTAATGCCGGTGTTCTGACAAAACAGCATACTTTTTCATAATAGCATACCGTAACTGGAGTTACCTAACCAATTTTAACCAACCCACAAGTTTTATGTCCCAACCCTAAGGTCACACACATAAGGACAAATATACTTTCTTTTAAATGGTAAATGGACTGAACTTATATAGCGCTTTTCTAGTCATACTGACCACTCAAAGCGCTTTACATTGACCCATCACTCATTCACACTCACATTCATACACCGACACCCAACATGGCTCGGTAGGACGATGTTTTTCGGGGTTAAGTGCCTTGCCCAGGGGCACATCGACATGTGACTGGAGGAAAATGGAATCGAACCTATGACCCTCCGTTGATTTGAACAGATTTTAAACACCAAAGGGAAAAGTATGTTTTTTTAATGCTGTGCATGCGCATTGTCCGAAAGTATGTCATTCAGATGGATATGCTGTTTTGTTAGAACACCGCCATCCCGTTGCTGATTGGTTGCTGCCCCGAAGTTAAATTTTCCCAACTTAATGCAGCGGCTGCGTGAGATGCTTCTGTCAGCTGTGCCGATGCATGCAACCAGCTGCAAGGAAGCTTGGCGCAGCTTGACGCACACTTGCTGCATAGGTACAATAGACTTTGTATGTAATCTAGCTGCCCTGCTGCCTGGCGGCAAAGTGCGGTCTGAATGGGGCATCAGCCATCTTCTATGGTGTATTGTGGAGCAGCAGTTTATCCAGCGCTGAGAGGATGTGGTTTGATAAGATCATCAGGCTACCCAGCTCTGTGCTTGGATACTCCCACAACCCAATCCGTTGGTGGAACTTTCAAGAATTTTGGCCTAAATAACATCTCTCCACCAGCTGCATGGAAGCTGCTGAACTGGAAAGCTCCTTTAAAGGGACAACAAGGAAGTTAGAATTTTTGTGCTCGCGATTGCCCCATCAGGTCAAACACGTAACTGCAGCCTTAACGGTAAGCTCGTGCGTGAGGCGTGCATGTTGTACGTCCACTCACAAGCGATCATAAACAGCTGAGTCAGTCAGCTTCGTACTCGACAATTTACGGCTGCACGCATAACTTCGACTGAGATAATAAATGTGATGTAAGATATTTAGACCAAATAAATTTTAGTGTATTTCTAGAATGTGATACCTGGGCTTGTATTTTCTGAATTACTGTTTTGTTAGGAATCAAACTTGGTAAAGTAACCAAGAGCTCTGCTAATGTTAAAACACGCAGACACCCAGATAACACAACATCCACATTTTCTCCTGTTGTGTTGTAGAAACAGATACACCTATGTCAAAACCAACTACCTCTTCCAATTTTATCTTTAAAAGTAGACTATTTAACTGTGTTTTAATTATAAAGATACTACTACGGGCAAAACTTTGTCATCACAAATTGAAGTTGAATAAATGCTTTTAAAAAAAGAATCTGAATATATCTAGTTATATTTAGTATGGGCAGCATTATATGTATATATATATGCATTTAGAGGCAAACACGGTGAAAAGGCCAGGGATCTTTTTACTGACCAGGACATTGCTGGATTATGTACGAGGAAGAAATTTTACAGTTCTATACATTTATTTGCTGTTAAACTTCCTTATAGTCCCTTTAAACTTTTTTTATGCTTGACACATCAGCGAGGTCCGCACGGCTCCACGCGACCAAATTACGTAATTTCACTAACCACTAACAGTATTAAACTTCATAAAGGTTTTTCTCCTTCGTTTAAGCTCACTGGTGTCACCATCTTGTAACAACCGTGATTTCTACATCTACTACAGTTTAGTGTTCTATGCATGCCGTAGATCCCTACACCGCCCCCTACAGTCTCCAAGAATATTGGCTCTCAGCAGGGACAAGCCGCAAAAAGTATAAATGCTGCTAGAAGGCGTCTCGGCCGGTTCCGCACGTCTCATTTCTACGAGGATTGTACATGCGTCCAGCATAAACCAAGCTTTAGTGCCAGAGACTGCTGCATCCTAGGTGCAAGAAGGGATGTTATCATACGTCCTTCCTCACAGAATGGATAATCACTAACAGAACTCTAAGGGGCTGATTTATAGCGTCGCAAAAAACAGGATGAGTCTGATCTATCATGGTGAAGAGTGCTTTGCGGCTTTTAAATCGCAGAAAGATGGATGCAATCAATTTAGCGCTTTTGCCCCCCATGAACATGCAATCAAAATATTGGGAGGAGAACATGCAAATAAGTAGGTGTTCCAGGCGCAGTGTGAAAATGTTTGCACCGGCTATTTTAATGTCTATTTTTAGTACTTCTGAAAAGCATGTCTTAATTTTACACAACCACATTTAACATACATTTATTATTGATAAACGAAAAATTTTGTTCACACACAATATAACCTAAAAGTAATTAACACTCTAATGGCCATAAACCTGACAGTTATGCTGCATTTCCACTGGTGCAAGTATGGTACAGAACGGGACGCTTTGGTGTGTTTCCATTATTTGTGTCCGTTCCCCCCAAAGACACATCATAACTCACTGTGCTCTCATCACGTCACCACCTGGTGAAGATGCGTTAAGCCCACATGACCCTTGTTGATCCTCATTAGTTTCTTACGTAGTAGTTAACCTTCCTGGAGTCCAGTTAATAAAATTAGGTAATCATATGTACAACACCACAATGATAAATGCCATTACATATGAAAATTCAGACATGCTGCAGGTTTAATCAGTCTAACCCTGCAATACGATGTGTACAAGCAGCAGAGAGCAGCGCATGTACACCGCATTAATCACATTTATTACGGACAAACAAAAAACAGAATTTACAAAATTCTAGCCTTATTCTGTAACAGCCAACGAATTGATACATGTGCCGTCACCCCCCCCGTTTTTTATTTGGGACAAAGACGCATCATGAATCCATGCACATATTTCTCGTCTAGCCATGGTGCAGCTCGCCTTTGCAGCCGAAAACTCCTCATTTGAATAGTGCTACTTGCGTCCGTCTGTTTATTGCAGTAATTTCTCACATTTTGAAAATACTTGTGGGGTTTAATTCACAAAAAAAAACGCACATTTTGCAAGTATTTAAAAGCTCAGCTACACATTTATTGAAGCAGAGTAGGCTCTTTTTAATAACTTCCAGGCTACAGTGCCTTGAAGTTAATAAAATTTGCTCCAATTTTGCTTCACTATACAGTATAGTATTAATTTAGTCTTTTATATTTTTGTCTTGGTGTGAATCTGTCCCTATGCTCCTGTTAGGCATAGATTTCTTCAGTGTGGGATAGTTAAAGAAACGTCTATTCCATTCAGACAATTTAATCCAAAACTAATAATGAAGTTAAATCACGTTTATTTGCGTAGTAAATTTCAGAAACAAGGCAGCTTAACAAACTTTACATAGTAAAAACAATATAAATTCACAACGAAAAAAGACATTACAGTGGCATAAAAAAGAAGTAGTGGAAAAAAGCCATCCACACTAGAATTAAAGATGTTCCAGTGATTTTTTGATCAAGAAGACATTTTGGAGTCAGCCTGACAGAGGTGTACAATTTAGTTTCTGGTGTCTTTTGAAAGCTCTTTGGTCTTGCTCATGAAAATAGTTGGAGTCTGACTGACTCTGGCCAGGCAAGGCAAGGTAATTTAATTTGTATAGCACACTTTCAACACAAGGCAATTCAAGGTGCTCTGGGGTGGAAAGGTGTCTTTAACATGCTCAGACAGGTGTTACTAATTTAGATTAATAAGTGGAATAGATGTGAACATTTTAAAAGTACACTCAGAGTAACAAGAGAGAGAGGATTCTTGCAGACTGCAAGGCGTTCAAATACTTAGGTGCAACAATAAAATACAAAGAACTTATTTAAAAATCTGATTTTTTATTTATGTTTCCTACAATGGAAATGTACCTACAATATGAATTTCAGACCCCTCCATAACTTCTAAGTGGGAGAACTTGCAAAATCATAGGTCTTTCAAAAACGTAGTTCCTCACTGTAGATCCAAAAAGGAAACAGAACCTGAAATCTTCCGGCATGGAGAGTTGAGACTTTGACATGACTCTGGACTTGATTAAAGAGTTGCACAAACAGATTTAAGACCAACTTGTGACTTTAAAAAAAGAATAACATGTTCCCGTCTCTGCTTTATAGTTAATTTAATGATTGTACAATAACATCTAACCTAATGTCTTAATTTTCCCATTTCTCTAGTCATGATACAAATATCAAAACCTTTACTTATGACTCATTTGTACACATTACACCAGGGTCACTAATATCACATTTGTAAATATTCCCTTTTAGGATAAACGGTTCGAAAAATGTTTTTAATGTGACATATTGATTCTACATGAAGTCAAACTTAGTGGATGATTCTGATTCTGATGTTAAGTCTTTAGCTTTTATTTTCATTTTCATTTCCACGCAGTCGAACGTGATCGTCAGCTTAACCTCCCGACTGCGTCCACTTTCAGTGTTTGGTGAATTTAGAAATAAAGAACCAACATGCTCTACTTTCTTCTCAGTCACATACCTTGGATCTTTCTTTTTTGTCCGATAAAAATGAAAGTTCATTATGGTCTGATCTGCTGCTACTGGATAAAAGATTAACTCTATGGTTTTATTCCAGTCAACATCCTCATCAATTCCCAATAGTTTTATGAAAAGACCTCCACACCATTCACCTCCTTTGTTGGTGAATTTCCTTTTTTCCTTGTGGTTTATCTCGTCAAACCTGTCAGAGACACCAATACCATAAGTGAAGGCACTTTTCAGAAATTGTATCCCTCTCTGGTGTTTTACTACCACACAAGCCCCCCTCAGGGCTGCTTCGGGGGATCTAAATGGACACAGAACTTTACAATCATCTGCAAACTCTTCAGTAATGTGTCTTCTCAAAATCAGACATTCGGCGTATGTCCCCACTAACAAAATGTACTTAATGTCTTTGTTAAAGATTTGTCTGAGATTATGAGTGATGCCTTGCACAATGGGAGCAAAAAATGACCTCAGTTTATGTTTAGAAATCTGGATACATCCATTATCCCATGATGCTCCTTGTACTCCTTCAAATAAGTTTTCTATGTCTTGTTTTTTCTGAGCAGCGATTGCCAGATTAAATGGACATAATAACATAAAATCTTCATCATGTTTTGTAAAAATGCAAAAGTCATACTTCATCTTCTGAACCTCACTGGGATAGTTTCTTTCATATTCATCCCAGACTCCATTAGAGAATATTTCTCTGAGGAATTCTTTACATTTTCTGTACACAGATTGTCCTCCCAGATTTCTATCAGAGGATCTATGGAGCTCCTTCAGTCCTCCTTCCAGAACTTCATATACAGTGAAGTTAACGAAGTCATCTGTAAAAACAGAGACAATGATTGACTCAACATACCTCTACTCTGTTCCGACACCAAACCCATCATTAATAGTATAACTGAGAAGTTCAACAAACAGCGTATGAGTGAAGACTAGAGTAACTGATCTGTTCATATGTGCCTCTGTTTGAGGATAACAAACAGACATGTTTGACTCTGATCAGTGTGGACTGAATTTAAGGTCTCTATCTTTAGAAATTTTTGCTTGTTCAACAAATAACTAAATACATTTGAAGCCAAAATCTTTTGCGTGTAAAATAAAAGGAAACTTTTATTAAAGGTCAGTAACAAACTACCTTCTGCAGCAACAACAATGTATTGTGTTCCTGGAGATCTATCCATTCTGTCCTCTCCGCTGATCTCTGAGATGAAACCAGCAGCTGGAAGCGTCATACACCAGTACAAAGCTGCTTCTGATTCACCTGTAAGGAACAGTCGGTCTCCATTTAGGTCTGTAACAATACCTGCCTGAAACAGAATAGATATCTGTTATGACTTGGTCAATTTATTTGTGCTTATATCTTTGTAGAACCCATTAACGAATGTAACTGCCCTTAGTAATGTGATCAAGAAAGTAAATATATAAAACTGTTAACTGTTACTTAAACTTGTTAACATGGTGTTACCTGAGTGGCAGCCTCTATCATAAAGTATTTAGCTGAAAAATCCCAGAAGGCAGGAACAATCAACACCCAGGTGAAATCAGAGGCTGTGAAGGCTGTGAACATTCCTGCAAGAATGCTGTTTATGGTTTCCAGTGCATCATCTTTTAGGAATCTGAGAGCTTCTGTAAAAACTTTCAGAGCGCTCATTGTCTTTCCATTGGTTGCTTCAATATGCAGATTTTTGGTTAAATTCTGTAAGTAAATGAAAACGCTGAATTAATTATCTTTTTTTAAATTCTGTAATACAGTTTTCTAAAATGTTTACTCACTTTGCCATCGAGGGCCATGTGAAAGCAGTCAAAGAAGAACATGTCTCTCGCTTCTTGACTCCTTTTAAAAACATAACTATGTTCGGCCATATACCCAAAGCTGATAAAGTCTTCCTGTTTATCAAACAAGATACAGGCAGCAGTCTTTGGGCTATCCAGTCCAACCTCTTGACCCCAACGCTTGATAGTAAGGTCAACTTCTTCCCCTCTGGATGTTAAACTGTAGGCACATCTAGCATATCCAGAAGAATCAAACTGTATAGCTATGATGAAATTGTCCCCCATTGTAGAAAAAGGTCCAGCTGGTTGTGTTTAGAAAAAGCACTGAAAGGCACAAATGGCAGAATATGCAATAGCAAAGTCATATTAAATAAACAAACATTTATCAGTATCTGAACAAACATTTTGATTCCAAAGTTTTATCTTTACTCTCAGCTGATCTAAATGTCAGAAATAGATGAAATAATAGAACAATTAATAGTCCATAGCTATATTACTGTCTTACCTACTGTAGAAAGGTTGAAGAAACCCAACGTGAGATAAACACGCGTTTTACTAAACTCATTCAATCTGTACAGCACAATAATCATGAATGTGGAGAGTTAAAAAGTGTAAACATACAAAACATCATGTTAAATAAATTTCCGTAAAAAATGTGTCTTAGTGGGTCTGAAAAATAAAGTACTGACTCATGGACCAGTTCCTGTTATCAGATTACAATCACATTCATCTCTCTGGATGGTTGAGAACTGATGACAGAAGCTGAGCCACTTTGTTCAGCCTGTAATTTTATGCAAACATAGAAAATAGATTGGTTTCTGCTCATATATTTTAAACAGTGACTGACATACACATGCACAAATTAGCAAAAGATTGAATTATTTTTCTTGAAAGTAAAACATGAGGCATGTTTCAATGTTTTATCCATTTCGAACAACAAAATACATGTTAGTGATTTCTCAGAGGGGATCGGTGCTATTTATTTGTTTATATATTTATTTCAACCACCATGAACAAGTCTTATTAAAACTTTTTTACACTTGGACTATTGCCGGAATTCCCACCAACCCAATATTTCTGCCTTGTTAAAGAGCAATCTTGTAAAAAATTAAGCCTACGTTTTATTTTTACTTACTTGCTTCTTTATTTAAAGACAGGCCTATTTAACAAATAGTCAAAAGTAGATTTAATGTTATAAAGTTAATTTTAGAGTTTCATTAATTATGATTATATATTATTAATATTAGTCATTAACTAATTAATTTATTAACCCTAAATAGTTTAAACAATACCTAATGTTCTGTTGCAAAACGCAAAGAGAAGGAAAATCAGAAAGAAAATACAAAAAAGTTTTTGATTTTAAATACAGTTGTGGTGAAAACTGATACCTACACCCTCCCTTTTCCTTTTCAACTCTGCAATGCTATGTGATTTTTCTGGTCTAGCTGAGATGAGATTGGCCTCGCCCTCTCTTTCTCTTCTATGATGTAATCTATGCAATACAATGCCTATACAATAAAAAATTAGCCTAAATAAGCTGCATCGGAAAACAAGTAAAGTTTTTTAATAAATGAAAACATATCACTTACAGTTTTCATGAAGGTATCAGGAAAAGGAACCGAAGACAGCAAAGCAGTCCAGCCGGGATTAGCAAATAATTAACCGCAGTCAAGCCAGCCTTCACTTGACTTTGACACGTCTAATGACAGCAACTTTGGGAGTTTGAACCTTTCAAAATAAAAGCGCAGTTCTGACTCATGTTAGATTCATTTCATCAAGCAAAACTACTTTTTTCATGTTTGATTCATCAGTAAGGATTTTTAAATAAAATTGAACTGTTTAGCCTTGGCCCATGTTTAAAAAAAGAATAATTTTTAATTTTAAAATTGCAATATCTTCTCAGTGAGTGACATTAAATGACTGTGTATATGTATTTATTTAGATAAAAATATCTTTCCTATTTGCATTGAGTAACTTTTAAGTAGAGCCATGCAATGTAGACATAACTCTCAGACTGAGTGTAATGTGGTGTTTTGTTAGGGGTGTCACGATTCTCCAAATCCTTCATTCGATTTTCAATTTTAGGGTCACGATTAGATTTTTTTATTTTCCGTACAGTACAGAGCTCTATGCCATTTTTAAACTAGTCTACTCTATGATCATTGGTTTTATTTGTTAAATGTTGTACAGTAAATCTTATTTCAAAACACATAAGAAACTAAATTGCTATTATTCTTGAGTAATGTATGAAATTATGCATTAATGGTCAAAATGAAATAATTTATATAGAACATTATTGTATTCATAGTAAATTGTTAAACTTATAAGTGTAACAAACCGTGTCTAAATAAATAAATGATTTATTGAGAAATGATTAATAACAGAGTGGCTGCCATCTAGTGAATCTTTTAAGTTTCTGCAGCTCAACTACTCTCAGCTCCAGCTGGCTCAGAGAAATGAGCTAATGTCCATCAAACAGTGGTCCTCTTTTTTACAACAAGAATGACGACTTAGCTCACAGGGAACTAAAAATGTCCTCACTGGTGATTTAAATGTAGAACGTGTGGTTTTAGCTCCGGTCCCTGTGTTTCTTACTTTCTAGCCATGGTTGAACTGAAGCTTAGCTAATATCTACTTGCTTCAGCTAATGTGCTTTGTAGAGGTGTGCTGTGTTCACATTGATGCTTTTTTTAATATAGCGGTTAACAATGCTACCAAGGTGGTGTTGTGAGTTGTATGAGAACTGGTGATAGTTACTCGTTAGGGAAAATGCAATGTGCAGTTCCTTGTGATGAGGAAATCTGAGTAAATAGACTGTTGCCTGCTAACTGTTGCTACGAGTCTGAGTGAGACGCTGGTGACGCTACAGAATGTAAACATCAGAACATGATTGCCATAGTCTTTTAGATTTCGATGGGTAAGGGTGTGACGTAATTTCGAAGAGAGAAAAAAAACGAGATTGTGACACCCCTAGTGTTTTTCAAAATGAAAACCTAATAAGTAGGGATGCAACGATACAATTTTTTCTCAAACTGATACAATACTGATTCTTGGATTTGAGTACTTGCTGATACTCAGTACCAATTCTGATACTTCTACACACACAAAAAAATGCAATGAATTGGAAGACAGGTTTCATTTTCTTCTCTGATTGTTACTACAAATGATGGTGCATTAGATTGAAAAATATATATTAATAACAAGGACCACAGAACAAAAAATTACAATAAACGTTTTGTGTTAAATTATTGAAGAGTTTCTGCATTTTAAGAGTCTGTCCATGGTATCTGTTAACTGTAACACTTCAGCAGTAAAAGGTTCAGCCCTTAACTGCTGAAAGAGGAGCAGCTCTCTCCGAGGTCTCCAGATCTCTTTGGGGTTTTTTTTATTTATTTTTTGCCTTATTCTCCCCTTTTAGTTTGTTTTTAGTTTTCATCTTAATTAATATATTTACCCAGCCTCTGTAATTACCCTTTTAGACTGGATTGCTTTTCTTTTGTGGATTACTTCTGAAGGACCTTTGAAAGACTGGATTAACAACATGGCATTTTGCTCAGCTGAAAACTTTGATAAACTGCTCCTGAGGCAGAATGTCTTAGAACAGCAGCTACTAAGTATGGAAGCAAAATTAGACTTCCTTGAAATGCACCTGGAAATTAAATACTGGATATGGAAATGAGACAATGCTAATTGTGACACTGAAGGAACAACAATCTGGCAGCCCTGTGATCCAGTCCAGTCTCACACAGAAGCAGAACAACACTATCCTATCAAGTCCCAAAAATATAGTTAAACTTACCCAGGATCTTATGCCGCCACCATTCATTCACGCCGCCGCATCTGGGTAACATTAAAAAGGGAACCAGCACAACTATCCAAAAGCACCTTACATCCAACGCCCCAGGCTACTTTTTGAAGAACTGCTGCCATCTTTGCGATACTCACGGACAGGGGGACCTCCTCACTCTCCAGCTGCTTAATCCGGCCCCGCAGAATTCCCAATGTCCCTGTATCCGTGCCCGTATCCACCAGCGGTCCCTGGCCCTGGCGCACACACACAGCACAAGGACGCCACACTTGACGTCTGAAGTCTAAGGCTTCTGTTTCACCAAGCACCACCACAGAAAGGAGCTACTCCTCACTGGCCTGGCAGGGTCTGATCGCGTTGTCGCCACACATCATCTGAGCTGTGGTGCTGGTGTCCTCTGCGTCAGCGTCGTCCAGCTCAATCTGTATGACTGCTGTCCTCCTCCCAATGCTCTCCCGCTGTACCCGCGTCTCACTACCTTATTCTTCTCCCCACATTGACAACAGGTGTGCTGATTGCAGGCAGACTAATTGATTACAACAGTCCCGTGTGGGAGATCACAAGTAATAAGGAGGTGTTAACTTAAAATACAAACAATTAAAAACAAATAATTAAATCTCAAAAACAAAGCATGCATGCAACAATTTTACAAAGCACCACAAACCCATTCAAAAATAATATAAAACAAAATACGCCATGCATTCGACTTTCTTCGAAATGTTTGGCGTAAGTGTGTGAAGAAAGTCAAATGCATGAGTCTCACGCTTATTGCATGAGAGGTCGCAGCCTTAAATTTCCTTGCTTGTAAATGCTTTCACAACAGCAACAACCAGTGTAACCCAATCAAATAGTGCAGTACTTAGAAAATCATCTATGATTCAGCGTTGTCCATTTCTTTGCTCATTGTGCATGCCCTACTTTTACTCTGTCTGTTTCATTGACTTTAGCATTTGTTTACTATCTGTGAGACTCTTCAAAAGGAAGAATGCGAGCATGAAAGGGCGCTAGTCGCCACCTACAGTTGCAGTCAAACGCATTTAATTCAATAATTTGATTTTCTAAGTGACATGTTAACTGGGACTCAACCCTCAACTCTGGCAAAGCCATTAGTCCTATCACTGCTAAAATCTCAATTTACATGTTCATGTAAATGCACTGACTAAGGCCTGGATAAATTGAATGGCCTGCCAATCTGTGCCATCGGATTTTGAATTCGAATTTTTAGCACCAATTTTTTTTACATCCAATTTTTAACACTGAATTATAATTTTTTTTGCATCTAAATCAGACTTTTAATTCTAAAAGCTATCAAATTTCTAGCACAGAATTTCTTTGCTTATGACGTTTTGTTTTTTATTCAAAAAATTCAGCATCTCAAAAAATTACATGTAAAAAAGTTAAATGTAAAAAAATTAATGTCTAAAAAAATTCAGTGAAAAAAAATCAGAGTCAACATCTGGGGTAACCAAGGAGCAGCAATCAATACCTGTATCAAATCATCTAATCAAGTTACACTCCATTGGTCATGTGATGCCGAAACAGGAAGGTGGTGAAGTTGAAGTAAGCTACGGTCAGCGCTCCGGTCGCGAGTCTCTTAATCATCAGTGAGTATCTGCAGTTACTGCCTTCCTTGCCTCTGATTGGATAGAACTTCTCTCGCATGATTGGCTATTTCTTTTAGGGACTAGTCCCACCTTTTCTTGCCTCTGATTGGCTACAAGAATTGGCGGCCATCCCAGATTTACCGCTTATTTGTATTCTAGCAGCCACATGATTCCTGAGCTGATAGGTGTACAACCTGCAGATGTTCATATGAGAGCACACACTTATAAGAGGGCTATATAGACTTGTTTTAGTTCTGTTGGTGGAAGGACTAATAATTCAAAAACAACCCCCTATCAAATTGCTGTGACGTTTTGTAGTCGCTGGAGAGACTTTCTATCCAATCAGAGGCAAGAAAAGGCGGGACTAGCCACTAAAAGAAATAGCCAATCATGGGAGAAAATTTCTATCCAATCAGAGGCGAGGAAGGAACTGCTGATATTTACTGAGGATTGAGATACTCGTGACCAGAGCACTGATCAGAGCTTACTTGAACTTCACCACTTTCCTGTTTTGGTGTCACATGACCAATGGTGCATAACTTGATTGGCTGGACGGTGGATGATTTGATACAGGGATCAATTGCTTCTCCTTGGTTACCCCAGATGTTGAGTCTGAATATTTTTACACTGACATTTTTTAAGACATCTAATTTTTTTACATTGAATTTTTTGAGATGTGGAATTTTTTTACACTGAAATTTTTTAGACATTTAATTTTTTTAGAAAATGACTTTTTTTTACATAATTTACGTAATTTTTTGAAACATTGAAAAAAAATGTCATAAGCAAAAATAAATTTGAATTCAAAATCTGATGGCCCAGATTTACTTTCATATAATGCTTCCAAGTGATTCAGAAGTCATTAAAACTTATCAGAAAAGTGCATAGATGTGAAAGAGAGGGCTACTATAGCACAGTTTCTTTTGGAAACGAGATCTAGAGGTTTCACTTATTTCAATGGTAGAGCAGGTGCTCCATATACGGGGGCTACAGTCCCCAATGCAGTTTTCTTCACAATTTGCTACATGTCTTTCCTTTTGTCTCTGTCTTTCTTCCTGTCTAGCTGCTAAGAATTAAAGGCAAGTACTGACAAAGAAAATTGCTAAAGAAATCTATATCTATTCCAAGTTAGAGGATTGCGTAATATTTTTACTCGAAACAAGTAAACAATGATTTTCAAAGTCACTGTGTTTTTGGCAATATAAGACAGAACAGATTCTGAAGAGTGTTTACCTACATGCAATGTATTCAATTCTGCTTTGTCTAAATCAGATAGCAGTTGCTTGTATGTAAAATATATTTTAAAAAAATGGCTAGCCTACTCTATCCCTATACCTAGATTTATAAGAGCTGAGACAGAATATGAGGTTAGTTGAAAGTGCAGCAGAATTAGCATTGTTGTTTGACTTGATCCAGTCATTAACCCAATTAACAGGTGGTTGGTATATGCAGGCAGGAAGGCTGCTTTCTTCACTGGTATTTGGCAATTCCACAGTCTGACAGACAAGTTTTAAAGAGCAAAGGTTTAGAGGGTTACAGGGCTGTTTAGTTGTTTAACACCTGCTGCGCAAGTCAGAGCCACTTTGTACATAACATCCAGAAAAATTGCAGTTTTTGTTTTTAACATCACAAATGTGTTTTAAAGGTGCAAAATGTACGAATTTTAGTGGTATAAACTAAGCTTTAAAGTGAACTATGTTGTTTTTCTTCATGGACTACAGTACTCCAATTTGACCACATTATGTCAATATTACACATTGCATCTTTAACGTCTGAGAACATTTTTACAAAAAAAAAAAAACTTTAAATAAGCTGAATTTTGAAAAATAAGATTTTGTTAGTTTAGCACTGGAGTCCAAATATGTGCCATCCAGAGTAACCGACCAAGCACTTAGTTTTTCAGATGCCCTGGTGCTTAGACAACAACCTATCCTTTCCCTGAATTGAAAACCAGAAAGTGTAATTAACTGATGAATAATTGATTTATCAGGCTTTATGTAATGTAAACCAAATATAAAAACACTTTAGTTTGATCAACTTTAGTTTGATCAACGTAATACATATGCATGCTGTGCAACAACGTCACCAAGTGGAAACAGATATCACTGCAAAATATAGAGAACAGAAAGTGAAAGTAAATGTATGTGATTTCTCAGAAGTCGTGGCATATCCAAGCAGGAGACATTATTTCAGAGAGGATACTGTTGCAGTTGGTTCAGTTGCAGCAGAGGAGCAATAGCAGATGGATTTTTCTTCTCTTTTGTGAGCTATCCGTGAGTGCATTTCACTTACCAACTTTGCTTGATATCTACAAGAATGATTCACAAAAGCTTTGATAAAATATTTATGTGCAGAAAGCATACATATTTTTCAGCAGATTATTGTTAAAAGTTTCTTTTTCAGTCACGCATGATGTTCTTTCTACTAATGAATACTGTAGGACAGTTCTTCAGAGTCAGTCATGAAAAGCTCTATTACACTGCAGTGATCATTTTATCTTTTTCTCTATTTGCTTTTTTTAAAGGTCGATTCTTCTTTCACACGGATCTTTCAGGTGAGTTAAAGTGTCAAACCCAAAACTAATAACAAATTAACTACATTCTGCACCTGATGAAACTGATTAAATGGAATAGTAAATATTTTATATAGTGATTGTTTCACTTTGGATGAAACAACGCAAACAATACCTTGCTTTTATGCTTTTATTTTGTGATTTACTTTATTAAAGAAAATCCTCTTGAACTTGAATTCAACTTTACCAATTAGAAATGTATTGCTGCAGAACATAGACCATTTAAAGTGAAAGTAAAAGTAATAGATTTAACAGAAGTAATGTAGTTAGTTTCGATCAGGATAGCTTAATTACAAGAGGAGACAGGTTTGGTTTTTTTCTTGCAACAAAAGCAGGATACATAGATTCCAAGAAGATCTTGCAGATTTAAGACAATCATAATTGTTTGGGACTACATTTTACTTCATTTGACTTTCCTAGATACTTTCAGGAATTGATTCACAAAAGCTGTTGTAAAATATGTAATATAATGTTTAATAAGTCTTTGGTCGGTTTATTGGGGGGTCTGAATGACACATGGGGCAGGGAGGCACTGGGATGTTGGCTATAAAGATTGGCAAAAGGGTAGTGCATGTTGGCCATCAGCTGGCCGTGGCATCTGAAGCTTGGCCATGTGTGTGTGTGTGTGAGGGGGGGGTCTCGTGTTGGTCGATCTTTGGTGGGGGTTCTGCTGGCGGGGTCGTGTGCCCTTGGGTCTGAGTCCATGGCAGGATCTGTCCTGGCGTAACCAGGGTGCCGGCAGGGCCTGTGGGCTCGTTGCTGCAGCCCTCTGTGGCTTCTGCATTGTAGCTGCTGTGTGGTTTTCCCTGGGGAGTACTGTCTGTCCTGTATTGGTTTGCCTGGGGCTGCAGTGTGCTGGGGGTCCCTTTGAATGACTATGGGTCCGATCTCCTTCGTGTCTTCATCGAGTCCTGGGTAACAGATTCATGGCTCATCACACAAACAAATCCTAAGTCCATGAAGAAAGACCCGAAGGCTGGGATTCGAAACCCAGTGAGTTTTTGTTGAAGAAAACAGTGCAACCAACCACTGTTAAACCCAGAAGATTGAAATATTTTTTGTTTGTAAACTCTTATATTTTGGAGATAAGCTGTTTTACGTTATTTTAATTTTATTTTATATATAAGATGGCCGGAGCCTCTGAAGTCATTCATAGGTTTCTGAATAGCTGAGTGGAATCCCCATAGGCAGTTCTCAACATCATCACAGAATGTCTAATAAAGAGAGAACTGCCACTCTTGTGGTACTTTCAGCTTCTAAAATGGTTGAAGTTCCACTCTTGTTCCATATGTTAATGTTTTTAAGAGCAGGCTCAAGACTCACCTTTTTAGCTTAGCCTTTAACTAATTATTATTTATTAATATATTTTTAATCGCTCAGCATGTTTTACCTGATTTAATTTTTAGTTTAGCTTTTAACTCTTTATTTATTAATCTGCTTTGTATTTTTATTATTTGTTTTACACTTATTGTTTTATACTTTATATACTTTATATTTTATTAACTTTATATTTTAATGTATTTTAATCTTTCTTGCCAGTGTTTCCTCTCTGGGGGGGCCCCCTGCATTGGGGGCGGTGGTCGGCTTGTCCTGCCCCCCAGGTAGCGCTTGGGTGGAGGTGGGGGTACCAGCCCTCCCTCCTCTGGGCGCCCTGGGTCGGAGCCTTGGCTGCTGCTGTTGATCTGCTGCTGCTGATGCAGATGGCTCCCATGATGGCATTTCCTGGCTCATCTGTACTCAGCCCGCTTTTTGTAGCTTCTAAGTGTGTGTGTGTGTGTGAGTATGGCTGATGGGTTGGGTTGGGAGGGGGTTGTATTTGCATTGATGATTTTATTTTTGAAGGGAGGGGGTTGTGGGGTTATTTTAAATCTGTAAAGCACTTTGAGTAACTTTCTTTGTTTGAAAAGCGCTTTATAAATAAAGTTTGATTTGATTTGATATGACGAGTGCAGAATGAATGGAGGTCTATGGAGCAATACAATCAAAATCCACTTTTCTAGAAATATAATATTTTTGTCTAGTAATTTGAACATTTTTTCGAAAGGATATGCAAAGAAATTACACATTGCTGGGTGTTAGGTTTTTTTAGAGTCACTTATTTGCTTTAAAAATTACTTTAAAATGTCAATGACGTCATATACATCGTACAACCAGAGATACTGCTTTACGGCAATCCTTATTTTTCCGTTTAAATTTCACAGTACATACATGACCAGATAACAGTACCAGCAACCAGAATAAAGTTCTTAGGTTGAAAAAAAAAAAAATTGGGCAAAAAAGAACGCTGTAACATTCTAGTACCGCTTCAGATGCCACGATGCCGTCAAGCGGTACATCTGGTTGTAATCTTTCACTGACCAATCAATGGTCATTAGAAAAATGCTAGCGAGTTATGGGCAACAACAACTCAACCTGTAAGAAAATTAAAGGATAAAAATAATCGTTTATTCAACTTTTGACCTATAACCCATGCTGAACTTGGACAAGCTACAATCAAATCTGAGATTTCTTAACGGCTATTGGGTGAAAAAGACAAATTTAGCCATCTAGCTCCATAGACTACCAATCATCTTGCACTCATGGCGATCGCCCCCAGTTGGAACTCTGGTGGAACTACAACCAAAATTTGTTACAGTGGGACTTAATAGAAAGTGGCACGGCTCTCCTTAAGACCGGCTCTGTCATCACCATCTTGGCCACGTTGTGCGACTCGTTACACCCAGAAAATGGGCAATATCCAATAAGTGTACGATTAACATCTTAACATCATGGATAAACATTGCAAATGCAACTAATGTTTGAAGTGAAAACATGTTTGGGAAATCAGGCTGAAAAAATGTTTATTTCTGCTGTGAGTTTGTTGTGTTGCTTTGAGTAAAATAGAAAATCTAGAACAGTGTGCTACTTTTGAATTTATGATTGACTTAATTGAAGAAAATGTTTCATGATCAGTTTATTAATTTTTTTATTTCATTTTCTTCCCTACAGAAGCTCAGATGCCTGAATCTTCAAGTAAATAATTACAAGTAATTTATTTCTGAAACATTTCAGTAATTTTTGCAGAGTAATAATTCATCTGTCTGATCAGCTCTGGATGAACCATGGAGGGAACTATGCTGGGGGTGAGTTTACAGTATACACTATCAAAGCTGATCAATAACAGTCTGTTTACTGCTGCTAGTTTGTTTGTCAAGTAGTAGAAGTAAGAAGTAAAAAGCTCTGAGTAGGTTTGAGGGAGATTCTGCTAGGTTTAGATGAATTGTAAAAAGGCAATGGAGAAAAAGACAATTTAAGTAGGAGATGGCAGAGACTAAACCATAATGTGGAGTAAGCTCAGTCAAAAGATTTATGGATGCACCATCATTTCAAGAACCCATTTTGCTGAAAGAGAAAATATGTTATCACATGATGGAGGGATATACAATCAAAGAGCAATTCAGCGCCAAATCAACTTTTTTTGCTGAAAAAATGTATGAAACAGTGTTTAATAGTCCGTCTACATGTCTCATCTTTGTTATAGTATTTTAGTTCATTTTAGTAAAAATGCACATTTTCTGCCTAAAACTGTCAGTGTGATGCCCTCTTCAGCTTAAAACTCTTCAGTGTACTTGTAGTTGAATCGTGGATTGTTATTCGCTCTTCTCTGAGGACTGACATCAGCCCCACTACCACGGTATAAAAGAAGCCGAGTCTCCGCCCATGCATCCTCCTCAGAACCTCCCTTCCTTTCCTCTCTTTCCCCTGGTGGATGGAGCGGAGAGAAATCCTTCACCTCAAAACATTGTTCTCAGACAAAGGAGCTCACATTGCTCTCCATCTTTCTCACCGTCTGTGTCACTGCAGCATTGCTGCTGTCAACATGTCTGTCACACACCATCTGTCTCCCGCACGAGCATTCGCTCATCCCCCATGGAACACCTCCTTTTGGTGGATTTTTCGTATATGAAATATGGATAAAGTATTATTCTGATAGGGATGTGTGTTGCTCTTTAAAGGTTGGGTAGTAGATTTGTTTTCTGCGATGGATTAGCAACCTCTCCAGGTTGTACCCCACCTCTCACCCATTGACAGCTGGAGATAGGCACCACCCACCCCGCGACCCCCTGAGGATTAAGTGCTTTAGAAAATGGATGGAGGGCATTTTTAGCTGTTGCTTGAAATCTTTGTCCAATATATAGCAACCAATATTATTAATTTTTTTTAAAGAAAAAAGTTATATTTGTAATTGCCTCTGAAGCACAAAATCATTGAAAAACCTCATCCAATCATTTTGTAGGTCCAGTTGTAAATGATTGGCTCCTTTGCACCATCTTTCCCCTTGGGTTTGGCACAGGTACACAGGTGAAGACAGAGTTTACTAAACTTGTATATTTTTTTATTTAGGTGTTTTATGTTAGGAAAATGTGCAAACAAATAGTTGACAATGTAAAAGTGTATTTGCAAAGGCTATGGCCAAAGAAAAAGACGATGAAGAGTGGAACAATAGAAGAAAAGAGTGCAATGTTGCCATGGTATAAGCTAATGGAACAGAAAGAGCTGCAAGCCGTGGCTCTATATGGCCTGATCGGTAAGATAATGTTATGGTTTTTATGGTTGTTTATCTTCACCCGTTGTGTCCAGAATTACGCTTTGATTTGAACAAGTATCTGAGTAGTTGACCCGAAAATTAATCGGACAAACAATTACATTGCTAGTCATTTTTGTAGCACTTTATACAGTAGTAAGTTTGCTAAGTTGGCCAACAATAAAGTGAGTTACTTGCCGACTTATGTGAACGGTATTACACTTCTGAGAACTTTGTTCAATCCATATATTTTCATGCTGTTAGAATGAGGACTCATGTATTGTTTTTGTCAGCTATGAGAAAGCATTAACCTGGGCCTCTACACAAGGTCCCTTGCTGAGACCCCCATTATTAATGATTGTCTCAGAATCCCCCTCTGATCTGTGAGTTGCTGAACTTTATATTGACAAAAGCATGGTATGGAGCCCTTAAGGGGACATGGGCAAAAGAAATAGGAAAAGGTTTCACGTGCCCACTGGATACTTTCTCCTATGTAAACAAGTACATTAGTTTTTTGGTCTTTTTTTTATTACTAGGGACAATCACAATAAACTCGAGTGTTGTTTGAAGAACGATTAGGACAATTATTCTTATTTCACAAAAAATTGGAGTGAATGTTGATTATATAGTATCTTTTTTCAAACACTATAGGTTAAAGATACAATCTTTTGTCTAGTTTTTGTAACGATACTGAAAGCCTGCATTAGGCTGTTGGCTAAGAAAGATCAATAAACTTCCTATTGTAGCTCAAAATACAATGCAGGCTATATCAATAGTATTTTTCTCACGATCTACGACCCGATGTTCAGATATGACCAGACTGCTCACACTGGAAGCTATGTGCGAATGCGAATAATCGTAGTTTAGAAGTTGGAACTACACAGACATTAATCGGTCAGCAGTTGAAACAGTACTCCCCTTGAATGTGTCATTTTAGCCAGGGACATGTCCCTGTTGTACTGTATAATGTACTTACTAACTAACTAACTGTATGTAATGTACTTTGCATTCACAGAGAAAAACAGAAGGATCTTCAATATGTGCAGGAATACAGACCTGCAATAGATGCGATCAGGTACCTTAGAGTCCTCCTATATGGCGCTTCAAAATATGCCATTTTCACGTGGGTGAAGCAGAAATACGTAATTGTCGGAGAACCCTGACCGGGACCACAGTTTAGCAGTCGGCTGGCCTCCTCCACTCCCTCCCTCCTTCTCACGACCCTCCGGGAGCTCCCAGTCGACTCTGGTCTCTGAGCTGAACATGTTAAATCTTTGGCCTGGCTTCAGGCAGAGCTTGAACTGCGCCTGTGGGGGCATACCCAGTCAAGTAGCAGTGGAAGGATCCAGAACCTGGGAGCGGGGCGGCATCTCCATCGAGCCTAGCATGTGCGAGCTGGCAGTGGACTATGGTCTCCGAGTTGATGGATGATGCAGGACTGTGTGGACTACGTGTTTGGCCTGGCCTCTGGTGGAGCTGGGACCACTGCAGTGTGGGTTTGGAGAGCTAAAGACCCAGTTGATCTGTGGCAGAGCGACCTATAAACACCGGCTCATCGCCGCCTCAGAGAACCCGGCCTTCTCGCCAAGGTTTGAGGAGCCGGTGTTGTGCCGCGAAGGTGCAAGCTTCGGCAGCCAACACACCAACTACTAAGCTGAGCGGCGGTCTATCTGTCTGCGGTTCGTAAAAGTTTAGAAGATAATATGTAAAGGGCGCGGGATGTACTGTGGTGGAGCCATTACCACGCCTGGGTTGAGTTTACTCCTCTAGAGAGGCTGTCCAGGTGAAGAAGCTGTTCATGCCTCACTTCTCGGCGGAGAGAGCAGGACCACAACGGCTCTTCTAAGAGTCACCCACTTACCTCTTAAGAGCATTCCTGTCTAAATATATCAACCTCTTTTATAATGTCTATTTTTTATTCCTGTCTCTGTATACAAAACAGCTGGTGATTTGCCACGGTGTTTATCAGTATTTCCTCCATGTCCTGCTGATGCTGTGACTCCATTCACTCAGTCACAGCATCACTGACATCCTGTCACCTGATTAGTTGATGCGGCGCGACTTGAAGCCAAAGTTCAGATTTTTCCAACTTGGGCGGCAGAGACGAATGCACAAAATGCACCTCATAAAATGCAGCACATATTTTCGGTCGCAGCTCAAACATATCAGTCGCGCTACTTGGTCGCGCAACTCAAGCAGAAAAGGTTTTTCGTGACACAAATCTGCTTCTTATGTGTCGTGGGACCCCCAGCCTCCTCCATTGACTTTACATGTAAACCTGACTCTCTGGTCGCGATGGTCGTGTTCGGTGTGAACACACCGTAGTAAAAAAATGACTGCAACAGAAGTTGTCTCTGGATTATAATGATTTTTACCATGTTTCAGTATGAAACTCATAAATTCATTAAAGGACGAGGAAGCTCAAAGACATTTTATTCACTGGTGTTCAACGACATCATGGGTCTGGAAGATGGGACCAACAGGGGAGTTCATGCTGACGATGTCAAGCTGGCTTTGAAAGGACATGTGAAGGAGGGTCACAAGGTGCAACAACTACAAGAACCATTTTTGTAAACTTTACACAAATTAATGAACCAGCCATTGAATGTAGCCTCTAATGTAAAGACCAGAGTTGTGTTTGTTTGCTATGCAGTTGATGCTGTTTTTTTTGTTTTTGTTTTTCAGTTTAACCCAGTTGCTCTACTAACTAAAGATGACCCAGGCTACAACCTGAAACCCTCTGCTGACGACAAAGTTCATGTGCTGGTCTGTGTGTTGTCTGCCAACACTTCAGAGATTAATGTATCGGCTCTGGAGAAGTTGAGGAGTATCAGAGAAAAAGCCAGTGACCTGGGTGAGTTTACAGAGCAAGATCTAATTTAGACTACATGTTACTAGAACAGATCAACAACAAGGGGCTCTGGCTCAAACCTGAAAGGAAACCTTATGTAAATCCATTGTTTCTTACTTTTGCCTTTATTACAACAAAAACATAAGTATAACTTACTTGAGTGAGTTTCTTTTCCTGCAGGAATTCCTCAAATGGCCATGATGACGGACATAGACGGAGCCTGCGGTGAAATTGAGAAGGACTTGAGGAATGTGTACAAGAGCAAGCACCTGAGAAAAAAGGTGTGCGTCAGTAAGTTTGTTCAGAGATATAACACAAAAATCAGACTCTGACTTGATTTTACTGTTCAGATGAAAGACTTCAGTGCAGCTGTGGGAATCCCCATGAACTGCATCTTTCCCGTGAAGAACTACAGCGAAGAAATTGACATGAATGATGACATTGACACTCTGATCCTGAGCGCCCTGAGGAATATGATCAACTTTGGAGACGACTTTATTGAGAAGATTTAAATTGAGATTTAAAGAACACTCAGGTGGATGAGGTTCAGTTACTTATATTGTCCCCACCACCAAACCAAAAAATACAGTTAAAGCTTTATTCAGGTATTTTCCATTTTTGAATCCAGTTTTGGACTCTGGAGTTAAGAGGAACACAGCATTTAGTAGAATAAGCTTTCAGTTTTATTCCTTTATTTTTATCTTTGAATAAAAGTTACATTTAATAAGGGAAGCTTAGTTACGTCAATAACTGTTCACCTGAAGCAGATCCTTCCAACTTTTTATGAAACTATTAGATTAAAAAAAGGTTGGGGGTATTGTAGTGTAGTTTAATGTTACAAGATACGTCCAAAATAGGGCAGTGCTAGTTGTTTTGAATATGCAGAATTTGTTTTAAATCAGAACTTTAAAAACTCTAATGGGACGTTTACTTGAAGATTTTGATTTTTCAAGTGTCTTTTCAAGTGATTTTTCAAGTTTTTCATGTGAAGCACTTTAAGTGTCCCTTTGTACAATAGGGGTTGGACAGAGAAACTGGGATTGCCTTTTCTTACTCATTAATAGTGATAGAATACTTTATATTTGGGCTGTTGGGGTAATTGGAAACCGTGGGATTTTGATGTAAGATATTCTATGTTGTATGAGCAGTGTAAATAAACTCTGGAAGTCTCATTTACTAATCTTTCAGTTTTAAAAGTTTTTGGTTTATATTGTTGAGTAGGAAGAACCAAAAAATTACTATCCAAACATTGCAGCAAAGATAAAAATTGGTAAACTATAACTTTTCATTGACCGACATCTACCATAGCAGCATGCAGATGCTAGCAGATGTTGGTGATCCATCACCACAAACAAGGGTGTCAATTCTTTATTTTTCAATTTATACTTTACAATATAACATAATAACCTAAAGTTATTTTTGCCACTGGTCGAACATAAGTGCTTTCTCTGCTTCAACATGTGTCTTTAGAATTTGCGGATATATGTTCAATCCACAGTGCATTCGAACGGGATCAGAAAATAACTCTTAATCACGGCACTGACTCTCCTTGTTTTTTTGTTTTTTTGGCAGTAGGGGAACCATTCACCAGAAGTAGAATGGTGTGACTTAAGCTTTGAATATACTTGCTTTTTAACCTTAACATCGCATTGACACAAGCAGCCGGCTGCGTCTTGGGGACTTATGCTGCATTCCATTTTCTCGGAAACTCGGGCGTCAGAGTTGCTGTACACAAGAACGTGACGTCATTCGCGATTTAAAGCATTCTAGTTTGTCTCGCTACACACCGAGTCGGAAAGAACATGGAGGCTTTGAGGGCAGCATTTGTCGAGGGGCGAGCTAGTTATTGCTATTGTTGTTAGCGAAATAGCATCTTCAGCAGACCAGCATGAAAAACAAAGCTGTACATTGTATTGCACGCACAGCAAGACCGTGCAATGTATAAATTGGTGACCCGATTAAAGCAGAAATGCAGTCAAGTGTGTAAGAGCATTTAAAAACGACATTGAAATGACCATCAGTGCAAATACAAAGAAAATATATCTCAACTACGGGCGTAGCCATCTTTTTTTCCGAATTGCCCCCCCCACTCGGTCTACTCTGAGAGCTCCGAGTTTGAGCATGTATATTTCGACCTAAAGGGGGCGTGTCACTGTAAAATGACACGAGACAACTGCGAGATTTCCGACTTTCTGACTCGGAAAGGTTAACTGGAATGCAGCATTACTTGCTTGGATACTGCACGCAGTATTGGAGAGTTCCACTAGGGTGCAGAGTATGGAGCTCAGACCCAATACAGTAATGCATTTGTAAGGTAGAGACAAAACAAACATGGTGATCACAGAAGATAATCAACTGATACATTTTTAGATAACGTCATAAAAAGATGACGGCAGTGTTGTAGAAGGTATTTAATATCATATATACCACTATTCTTGCTTGTTTTCCTACTGCTTTTGCCACCTTCCACTCTGTGTACGTACAGCTGGTCAAATAGCGCTCAACAATCCACCTAGAGGTAACGATAATACTGCTGCGTGCTGATGCGTCGCGTCAATTTCAGAGGACGGGCACAAATGACGCTTGAAACAAAGGCAAGCTAGGCGAGGCAGCCATGAAAAACAGGCGTACGCGTAATTAAAAGCAAGGATATTACCGGTGTTCTGACAAAACAGCATACAAAACCAGAGTTTCAAGAACCAGAACATCACTATCCGCAACAAAAAATGCTCCAACATCACTTTTGCGACTTGCGTTTACACCAAGGGGCAAACTCCGCCTGCAGAATGTGAAGCCAACGCGGAAGTGACAAAAATTGCAGTTTTTGTCACTTTTGGCTTCAAAAAGGAGCAACTTCCCATTGACTCCCATGTTAAAAATGCCAACTTTACAGCAAAAAATAAACATGTTTACAGCCTGGTTCAAAAAAACATTTTAGGTTAGATAGTTCAGGTTTACCATCATGACAACTCTGAGGGGGGTGAATTTTTTTCTAACTCCTCCGTTTATTTGTAATTTAATTGTGAAATTATGAATAATTAGGGGCGTGTCCTTTTGATTGACAGGTCCGTCTAGGCTAACGCTGGAGGCTAATGGTCGCTAACTGTAGCTAATAGCTTGCTCCGTAGTCTGCTTGAGGAGCTCTTCACAGCCTGGGAATAACGTCAAGACTTCAGTCATTTGGTGTTTCTGAACTCCACTATCAGTTGCCTCTGCAGTTTTTATTCTGTTTTGGATGTTAATCTGCAATTATTGGGCAAAGATGGCTTGCTGTGGTGTTTATTAAAGTAACAGACAGTCCAAGAAGTTTATGCTTTCGGGGGAGGCTTCATACCGGTTTAAGCTTAACGAGCTTGGGGGGGGTCTCTGTCAGGTGGCAGAGAGGAATGCTGTTCTGGTTGGAGCTTTTATCTCTTTCTAAACGCAAGTTGGAGCAGGAGATCGGTAGGGTAGCAGCAGAGCAGCAACGTCGGCAGGACCGGGACGCCGCGGCGGACGCCGAGGTGCTCTACCGGTCAGGTAGAGCACCTCGAGACTCAAGAGCGGGAGACGGTTACATCAGGCTGGAAAACTACAGAGTCGGACTCTAGACAAACTGGATGATCGCTGGTTAGATCAGTACTGGTGTGAGGAACACAGCTGGAGGCATAAACTAATGGATATTTGAGATGTGAGGTGATTCAAAAGCCTTTTATTTTTTTTAGGGGATCTGAATTTTCATGATGACTGTGTGACTACTTTTAGCTGGATGTGTTGTTAAGATAAGCCAACTAAGTCCTCACCCTCCTCCGATGGTAATGGAAATAACACAATATCAGGCCGTATTGATCCGACCCATTTGGGTCTTATATTGATCTGTTTTCTCTACTCGAGATGTTTCTGCGTCTAGAGGGATCGTTGTTGAAAAACAGGGTAAAAGTCTGTCAACGGCGGTCTTCTGGCTGAAACCGGCTGCAGCCTAGGTTAGCTTCAGTTAGCTCCCGACTAGCTTCAGTTAGCTCCCGATTAGCTTCTGACTAGCTTGTAGCTATGTCGGCTCGGAGCGTTAACCCTCCGCCCCCAGCCCCACAGCGCCACTCTCAGCTCCACCTCTTTGCCCATTTTTGGAGTTTCTGAGAGCAACGAGGCGAGTGACGTCAACAACATGGCGGCGGTGGGAACCGCCCAACTGGCCTCATTTTTGCTATTCAGAAACCTATGGGGGACGTACCGGAAGGTTAGTCCATTGTTTTATACAGTCTATGGTTTACACTCATAAACAGCATTTATTTGCCCTCAGAGCTATGTTGGGATTATCGATTGTCCAAGGGCTTTTTGCTTGTTTGCTTTTACAAGCTCTATCACTGCTGAAGTTAGAGAGCAGAAAGTTACTCTTTAGTGGATAGGATTTGGGAGGGGGAACGTGTCTTTTTGCCTGTAAGTAATTTACATGTGGGTCTGTGTTGGAGAGTTGCAGTCAGTTTGGAATTTGAACAGAGTTCTAAAAGTTTTTATGGGAGAGTTTGGTTAGATTTAATATAGTTTTGAAATAGATTTGTGAGTAAAGAAAGGTAAAAGAAGGTTTAGGAGAGTGGGACCCTGCATAACCACAATGCTGTGCAGCACAAGACCTGCCAGTGGCAGACTGCCACATGATGCGTTGTTGCGTTTTGCAAAGGAGAAGTTAAATGTATGTCCTCTGTGAGACAAGACCAGTGCTCGTTCGCACACGTAAATAACAGGATGATTCTATTTCAGGTTGCACATGTAACTTGTAATGGAGCAAGCTAGGAAGAGGAGGATTTCCCCTGTGTGTGAACATTTTGTTTTTGTTTTATCCCATGGTCTTTTTCATCCCATGGGGTCTTTTTTTTACCCATTATTTATCACCCAGTGTCACTACTTAAGTACAGTCCTATTGCTCTCCCTCTGCCAACCCCGGGAGGGCCCTGCACTGAGCCCAAGCCTCCTTCTTGCCTGAGGAGTGAGCAGGCCCTTCTTTTAACCCAGCTGGATGTAGCGCGTGGAAGGATCACATTATTCCAGCCAGATCCTCCCCAACCCCTCAGGGGTCCCAGTCAGCCAGGAGGAGGCAGTATACAGCCCAGGACTGGTGCATGTTTTTGGGAAGACAGGGAGAACATGCAAACCCCACACAGAAAGGCACCCCACCCAATGTGTGGGTGCCAATGATATGGAGGAACACACACACACACACACCCTAGGCACCCACAGCGTCCCAAGCGGGAAACGAACCCAGGACATTCGAGCTGTAAGGTGAGCTGTGCTACCAGCTGCACCCCTCTGTGTGTGAACATTTTAACCTGATAACTCCTAATAAGGTAACCTCAATCTAACTTTATGTGATACAAGTTAGATTTGCTTATTAAGGGCTGTATATAAGGCAGGTGAGGTGGTGTCCAAAAAAAAAAATAAAAAAAAAATAAAATAAAATGAATAGCTTAAAACCAAAAACTGTGGAGAAACTGCTCTTTAATAAAAATGAATACATTTTCTCCTGCTCTGTGCATCATTTTCCAAGTTACACAACCATATTCAGTGCCCTCTTCCTAGTTCCCCAAGCATTTTTACTTTCCTCCACCTGCTTAATCCCATGCATTTTGCCTCAAATGACAGAAGAACTTTATTTTTACACAACCTGCCATAATATTTGATATTGCCATTTTTTGGGATAATTTACAGACAGTTGTATTCTGAGAATACCTTCAAAAATATTGTTACTATTCACATTTGTAATGTTTTATGTGGAGAAATTATTTATTTGGATCTCAGTCATTCCCAAGAGCCATAGCAGACTTAAAACTTTCATGCATCACGTACTAAAGGAGACATAACTCTTTTTCCACTATTTAAAATAGGTCTATGAGTTCCAGAAAACATGTTTCTGAAGTCGTTTCCTGGAAATAGCTTGTGGGAAACAATTGTTGCCAACCTGTATTACCCTCTGTTTCTGCCCCTTGCAGATTGTGCTGTTTTCTGCTGCTCATAACAAATTAATGTGCTGCTGTTAACTTGGCCACGCCCAACGCTTCTACAGTCTTTGCTCACGCCCACCACTCACATACTGACTGTTACCACTATGTGGGAAAGTTACGGACATGGCTGCTGAAGTAGTTCAAACCATGAAGCCCATGAGCAGAACCCTTTCTTGTACCAATTGGCTCAAATGGTTCAATGCCTCGTGGGGCTTCATCTAACCATCACTACTACTCAGGTATTGAGTAATTTTTAGACATAAAACCTGATTTGGGAAAATTATTTTTAAAAAAATCAGACACCAATCTAAAGTTATATTCAGATTCTGGCATTTAAAAAACAACTATAACATAAAAGAAATCTAGGCAGACCAAATATTTCCAGATCAATTTTTTTCACATTAGGCGAATAAAATCCATACTTACAGTGGGTAAGTGGTACCATGGTTCAGTTCTCCAGACACAAGCCTGTAAGCCTGTAACTTTTAGATAGAACCGTCCTCCAACATACCTGAATCAGATGAATGGCTCATTTTCAGGTCTAACTCTGATGAGGGGATTCAGCCAATTGATAAACTCATTGAGTTTTTCTTAGGTTTCTTGTTTCAGAGCAGGTTCTATTTTTTTTATGTAAAAATGATTTAACACTTCTTAAGAATCAGATAAAGAGAGGGTCAACATAAACCAAAACCTTCAGGGTTAAATCTCAGACATGTTTAGAATTGTAGTTCCAACACCAGTGAAAAGAGAAGAGGCTCATATCTTGAAAACTGTGTTTTTATTATTTTACAAACACTGGAAACATTTGGATTGTTTTGTCACAAACTTAGTGGATTGTATTAAAACTACAAAATAAAGTCAGCTGCGTTCTGCAGAACATAGTAGTGATTCTTTTCTCAGGTTCAATAAATAATTTAGTTCCTAAAACACCTGAAGAGATCCTGAGAGGCTGTTCCTGAAACACTAAACGGGTCAGTTCTGTAACTGAGCAGCAGATGTTGAACAGGAATTACGAAGATTCCTCAGAGTTTCACAGTTTGGGTTCCTCATGTTCCTGTAGGTCAGACTTGTTTGCAGGTCGGTTCGCATAAAGTTTTCAGCAGCATTTCTCTGCAGAGACTGTCTCCTTCCAGATGATTACCATCTGTCCATTAATTTACCTGGAGACTGAGGTGAGGCCATGTTTTATCCTCCATTTCTACCGCAGGTTAGTGTTAACCCAACCCCCCTCAGGGTATCTGATAGATGTCCGACTGTCAGTGGTTCAGGCTTCAAACAGGAGCAGAACCAGGACTTCCTTTCATTCTAAAGTCCCTCAGACTGCCCACCTTTATCGTCATCCAAAAGTCATATTCTGTAGTGCCAGAGTGATGTCACAGGTTTTAAATCGTTCCTGGTCCTCATCAGAGGGCGTACTCTTTTGGAGGGTAGTCCATGTTGGTAACCATGGTAACGACAGTGGCACGGTCGTCTGGAGCGGTGACGTTGGTCTGCCGCTGCATCTGTGCCACCCGCTCCTCCACACAGCCGGCCGACAGCCGAGCCTCAGCCTCGTGATCCCAGAGCTCCTCGATGGTCTCGCAGAGCAGAGCCAGACCCTGCAGGGGGACAAAGACCAGTCAGAGACAACACCACGGCAAACACACCAGTCAGAGACAACACCATCCCAAACACACCAGTCAGAGACAACGCCATCCCAAACACACCAGTCAGAGACAACGCCATCCCAAACACACCAGTCAGAGACAACGCCATCCCAAACACACCAGTCAGAGACAACGCCATCCCAAACACACCAGTCAGAGACAACGCCATCCCAAACACACCAGTCAGAGACGACGCCATCCCAAACACACCAGTCAGAGACGACGCCATCCCAAACACACCAGTCAGAGACAACGCCATCCCAAACACACCAGTCAGAGACAACGCCATCCCAAACACACCAGTCAGAGACGACGCCATCCCAAACACACCAGTCAGAGACAACACCACGGCAAACACACCAGTCAGGGCAAACAACACGGCAAACACCACCGCAAACACACCAGTCAGAGACAACGCCATCCCAAACATACCAGTCAGAGACAACGCCATCCCAAACACACCCAGCACACCTGTAACACGCTAGATATTAATGCCCAACACATCTGATTCATACAGTAACTTCTAACGTAATGAGGCACGTTGTTTGATGAGTCTGAGACGTTAAACAGTGGTGCATGCTGGGTATTGCAGTGTGACTCACAGCGTGTTTCTGCCAGCACTCCCTCAGGGTCGGCCTCAGCTTCTTGAAGACCACCACCTCCTGCATGTCCTCCAGAGACGGATGCTGGCCCACCTCCTCCTCAAACGGCAGCATGTACTCATCCACAGGACCTGGACATGGAGCAGAACCACGACACCGTTACAGAGAAGGAAACGGGAGAATACAACCAAAACCTGAGTTACCCTTCTTCAGTTACTGAACAACAGATCTTACAGGATCATTTCAACAAATTCTACTGAAGGCTTTGAGAACCTCACCTCTGTTAATTTGATTCAGTTTAAGGCTTGTCCACACGTAGCAAGGAAGCTCAAAAAGGGAAACTATTTTTCCTATGATTTGGTCTGTCTTTGAGACAAACGTGCAGATCTACGACATCAAACATGATTCTTTCAAAAGCCTTCAAACTAAGTAAAAGATTGCAAATTCACTATTATAAGAATTGCTTGTGGACATAAATATCCAGAATTTTAGGTTTTGCAACAGCACAAAAGTGTTCTGACATCACGTGCTGACTTGCATTTACACTCAGAAACAGCATTTATGCCCTCAGAGCTGTGTAGGTATCACCGACTAAGTGCTTTCTGCTGGCTTCTTCTTACAGCTCTATGAAGAAGTTAGGAAGTAGAAGTTTATTCTGATTGGATAGGATTTGGGGAATGACAGTAATATGTTTGGCAGACCTATAAATGTGCTTAACAAGCCTCTTATGCAGTTAGGTGTGGATGTTTTTATTTTTTAGACAAATGAGGAGGTGAGGATATTTGTTGTACAAAAACCCAGCTATATATGTATGTGGGCTAAACGTTTAGTGTCTGTTACCATCAGCGGCTTTGCAGCGCGAGGCGAGCTCCCACAGCACAAGCCCCATTGAATACATATCTATCCTCAGAAAGACATCTCTCTGGAAATTGATGGCCCCTTCAAGGACCTCAGGGGCCATGTAGCGCCGGGTCCCCACCTGACACAGGAACAGTGAAGATTATACAAAAAACAAATAAGTTTAGCTTACAATGATCCAGAACAACTTTAAAGGGGGAATACCTTTTTTGCAACCTGGCCCCTATATATAACAAGCATTATGTCCGTTTACTCACCCAGACAAGTTTGACGCAACTTCAAGTCTTTCATGAGTTGTTTAGATCCAATCCCAATCAGCATATATCCATATAATAGGAGTTGTTGGGGCAACCTAAGTGCAGCCTCTAAATAAGGCATTATCTGCCACAAAGCTTCTTCATTTCACCAATGTTTTGTTATGAATCAACTGATTGCGAATGGATATAAACTTCTCCCAAAGGTCTTCAAATAGCTCCAAACTTGTCTGGGTGAGTAAATGAATGAATGCATGCTATAAATAAGTTCCACGTTGCAAAAAAACAGTACTTCCCTTTTAAAGAGGAGCTAAAGCTCAGGGATCGTAGAGACAATTTTTATTTTTAATATTCATTCTAAGTAATCAATTGGACTCACATGTCTGTGGGCCGCTGCCGGACATTTTCCAGCCTCAAATCTCAGAGCGAGGCCAAAATCAGCGATGCAAGCCGTCAAGTCAGACTTCAGGAGAATGTTCTTCGTTTTAAAGTCCCTGAAAGAACAAGAAGGATACAGAGGTAAACCCCAAGGCTAACTTCTTGTTAGCCTTGGGGTTATCTCTGTACCTGGCTGTGACATCCTACCTGTGAGCAATGGAAGGCTTCTGTCCAGGTACGTCCGTATGCAGGTAGGCCAGACCTCGAGACATCGTCAGAGCGATGAGACAAAGCTCAGACCAGGAGAGGATGTTGGCTTTTAGGTAGTCACACACTGAGCCCTGAGGGCAGAGGACGGTCAGATATGGTGATTCAACAGAGCGGTATATCACCACATGAATAAACAAATATATACACTACAGTTTTGTCAATTTTACAGTTGGTAGCAAACAAACAAGCAAGATTTTCTACAGACCATTTACTTCAATGATCTGTACATCTGTGCCATTGTTTAGGCTGCAGTTCCCCGATTATCCAGCAAGAGGTCACTGTTCGGAGTTTCCATTAATAGAACCTCCAACTTCAAAAAGTTTGCTTAAGTGATGTTTTTTTGTCCAAATAATTAAAATATAGGATTACTTTAAATTAAAAATGACACTTTTTCTGTGTCTCTTAGTAACAGTTAGCGTTTTTGTCACCTGTGCAGCAGCGATACTGAAATTAAGATGAGGTTTATAAAGCAGGAGTCTAACCAATTTTAAAGTTATACATAACAGATGAGAGAACAAATATTAGTGTAAAAGCACACATGAACAAAGAATACAGATGTGGACATTTTTATATCATGCCTTCTGTTACAAAAGATCAATTGTATACCAGGACATACAGTTTTAACATTCAATATTTTTAGTTAAATGTTAATGCTGAAATGAAATATGTTTCAGTTTCTCCAACAAATAAAACAATAGTCAAGAAAGAAATGGAAATATAAAACAGAGTATCAATCAATTCAAATTCAAAAAAAAAAAATCATTGATCCTAGAGGGAAATTAAGTAAGTAGTCAAGTCAAAAATAACTCCAAAGAGATTTAAGCCTGTTTTATTCACAAATATGAGCAAAGCAATATTTCAAACATTTCTAAATAATAGGACTGAATGTTATAGATTGCTTATATTGTTTTCTACCCTGGGTATGTCTGCTTGTACTATATTATTCATAAAAAAAAATCAAATCTCTAGTCAGTTCTAAATGTTAAGTTATAATAAAATCCAATTAATTTTATGAATTGAAATGAAAAAACTTTGCACATGTTAATTTACTTTTCTTGATCAAAATGTCGCAAAAACATACCAAAGGTGAGGAAGGTGACAGGCTGAGAAAAATAGGTGATTTTAGTGCAGTTGTTTATTTTAGACAGAAAATATTTTACATCGGAGCACAGGTGGGAAGAGGCAGCGGATTCAAGCAATAACTCTTTGGGGTTAATAGCTGTTCTGCTTATGCAGGACATGGATGGACGGAGCTGTTGAGCTATAAGCGCTCTGCAGCTCCATTGCTGCAGTAACAAACAGACGTCCTCTACGTTAGAGTCTAAGTGCCCAATAACACCATAAAGTCACTTTATTTGTCCCTAGTCACATTTTTATGAAAAACAGTCAGTAGATGAGTCTAAACTCTAGCTAAATAGCGCTACACAATAGCTGCGTTAGCAGTGCTTTCCCCTCAGTTGGATATTACTGCCTCTGTGCGTCACATGACTGCACATAGTCAATTATGACAGTGTTGCAGTTATTTGAACAGGTGACACATGGCTCTTAAATAATGAATAACCGTTAAAACAAACAAGAACACAAACTGGAGATGATCTTATATTCTAGTGAAAATTACACATTCCTGGAGGAGATTCTCCGCATTAACAGCAGCTAGAGGATCTTGTGTTTACTGCAGTCCCTTCTGTACCCAGCAGAGGTCGATGTTTGGTGTATTTACTCATTACCTAGATTTTATCTTAAGGTTGCAGTGCCTTAAAAGCCCAGCAGGGGTCAGTGTTTTACCTTGTCATGGTAAGCAGTAATGAGCCAAAGCTCCAGCTCTGCGTTGCAGCCTCTCTTCTCTGCTCCGATGAACTGCAGCAGGTTTTCATGCTTCATCCCACTCAGGCTGTAGATCTCGTACTCGGTCTGCCACGACTGACGTTCCTGAAGACGAACAGGGGTGGAGAGCACAAAGTATGATTAAGCTGACCACCCAGGAAACATCTGTTAAACTATAATCTGTTCAGGACGTTTTGATTAGTCGCTTAGAATTAGACCAGGCTCACCTGGATGGAGAAGATCTTGACAGCAACTTGTTCACTGACCAGTTGAGCCTTCCACACACAGCCAAAGCGACCTCTGGCTTTGACCTCCAGCAGCTGAACGGGCCGATGACCCAAGATGGGGGAGGGGGGAATCGGACCAGGATCCTACAGGAAAACACAGAAACCCAGAGGCTCCGAGTGAGTGAGCATTAAGGGAGCAGAAATACGTTCCTCAGAATAACAAAATAGTGCTTCATGTACCACCCTCCTCCTCCTGTGCTACAGGTGGAGACACAATCAGTGCAAGACAAAAGCAGGCAGCGTCACAGTGAGCGGTGTGTGAACACAGATAGAGGGTGGGGGCGGTCTACAGCTCTTACCTCCACCAGAATGTGGAAGACGTTCTGAGAGGCACAAACACAAAGAGGCAGTCACACAGTCAGGGCTGATCTGAGATCTGCTTTTTATCATCACAGAGGGCACTGAGCTGCTGATGTTACCACCTCTGATCACACATCCATAACCAGAAGTGTCTGAAGAGTGCTGACCGGAGCTTTAGGCTTAGATGTTTGCCTTCGTTTCACATAACCAGAACATCAGAGTCCCGATCCAGCATTCGGGCAAGAGGAATACCGCTTCTGGTTTCTGTTCGCGCCAACATGAATCTTCGGCTTTTTATCTGGCGGTCTGAGCCGACTGGTCTCATGGAAACTTAACACCCAGGATCTGTCAGCTCTGTAGAGTGAAGAACCCTGCAGTTTTTGGCCTCAGCACATCACACAATGTTCAGATAGCTTCGTCAGTTAGCACAGAGTTCCTAGGGTTTCCATGGCAACAGCAGACACCCCAATCACAGAAGACTTCACATGTCTGAGCTGAACTTTTGAGACTCGGTCTGTTCGAATGAGAACAGTTTAGAGCTACTAGAGAACTGAACTAAATTGTTCTGTGATCAGGTGCTGGAACGCCAGTCGACTGCTTGTTTTATAAAAGATCATAATTAACAACTCAAAGGACGAATGTCTGCAGCCAAACCCTTCTTCAGGTGGAGTCAGAGGTGATTGGATCCAGCTGCAAGCGGACTCACCTGTGTGGGCAGCAGCACCGGTGGGTAGGGCCGTCTGTGGCGTCTGTACACCCAGAAGGAGAGCAGGACTGCGCCGCTGACCGCCAGGCTGGACAACATGGAGCCAATCAGAGGCTCCACCGGCAGCTGGGGCGGGTCGCTGGTCTCTATGGAGCTGGTTGCTATGGAGAGGAGGACAGGTAGTGTTAGTGAGAGGATGCAAAGCTGGATTCAAACACTAGAGGCAGAGTTTTGTTAGAAGAGCGATAAAATTTGTTAACCAGGGAGAAATGAGGATTCCATCGGGTTAAGATGATGTTATTAGAATAATAATGATGAGATCCTAATGGATCTGGATTGTTTTAAGCAATTATGATGATGTCATCATGGGAAACTATGTAATCAGGGTTGTGATGTCATAACAAGAGAATTAATGAGATAAAGCTAACCATATCATTAGGTAATGATGGGCTCTGTCCCAATACTCGCACTTCCACCCTTTTGTCTCAATCGCGTGTTCCCGTTGAGGGGCGCCCCGATCCGACACCCTAATTTGGACCTTGGCCCCGCCTTTTTTGCACCCTCACTCTCCCTGCATCGGTGCAGACTTCAGCGAAGTCTATTACCCACAATCCATTGCTGAGTGTGGAATTTTGCGACAAGAAGGACAAAGAATTACCCTGGAAATCCAGAGGTCTCACGAGAGCACAATTTGAATTGTCTCTGCAAAACGCTCTGGCATCGAACAATGATAAATGTTACTGCATTACGTAAGCAGCTCAGGGAACCAATCAAATTGGTGTATCTGATGTAGGCGGGCCAGAGGAGAGCTAAGCTGAGGATGACAGCGCTGCGACGTCTGGTATCATTTAGTAAACAGTGGCTACAGATGAACACCGGCCGTTTGAAACAGCTTTGCCTGCTACAGTGAAGGAGTTCGACTTGGCTTTTCATCTAAAAGATGAACAGAAAACCGCGCTGGATACGGCAAGAGTTTAATCTACCGCTGGTAGCTCTGGATACATCACACCATCCATTACTGTGTTTGGTCGGGGCGTTATCCAATTGCGTGCAGTGAGAGTTCTAAATGCATGCTTGGTTGCGCCCCTCGAGTTTGGCCCTTTTCATTGCTCGCTGCCAGACCCTTAATCTTAATAGATTAGGATCTGGATTTTTCCAGGCTACAAACAAATTGCACCAGCTGTTTTTTCCCCCAAAAAACCCTGTATTTTCAAATTTAAGGGCGTCAGTTTATTCTTAAAATTGACGGGGAAAATAACCATCAACTGGAATCTGGTTTTTGGTAGGGCTGCACAATTAATCGGATTTCAGCTTCATTGCGTGCCACTTCATCATACACGGCCTCAACCAATAGTCTGCCAACCACTAGGGGGCAATCGCATGGCTAAAGCTTCATTAAGCTGACCAAATAAAAACCGCGCACATGCCACTCAGCGCTCACAATGGCGACACTACGCTTGGTACATAGCAGGTGAAAAGGAGTATTTGAGCAATGTAGTAGATCCAAATCTCCATTATGGATCTGACTAGTAAGCAGAAAGTTCCCGAAAGTGTACTACCGCCACAGTAAGCAGCAGGTGGATGATACGCTATCCCACAATGCAGCGGACGCCCCGAAATCATACAAGAAGAAGGACCTAGCTAAAAATGGCTACAGGCGAACTGTCAACCATTGACTCTGCCGCAGTTTCGGCAGATAAATGTACATTTAGCGATGTTACTGATTACTATAATTGTTTTTTGACTGATTCAACATTTAAGTTGTTAAGTCATACCCGACAAAATAACGGCTAGAGGATGGCGGGACCACAGGCGAACGTTACGTAAACATCTGGGTCAACAGAACAGTCAATACAGGTCAAAGGACATGCAGAATATGTGGAGCAGTACGCCTGATTTCATTTCTATTACGCGATTGTTTGCTATGCAGCATTTGCTAGATTAACGGGCGAGTAATAGTTGCTAAGTAGCATATAGTAAATACTAAGGATTTGGATGCAGGGAATGTCAAAGGCCTTTTCTGTATAAGCTGTAATTGTTTCTGTTAAATTGCACTTTGAGATTGCACTCTGCAATAACATATTTAGCTTGTACTTTTAAATATATATAGGTGCTGGCCAGTAATTTAGAATATCATCAAAAAGTTGAATTATTTCAGTAATTCCATTCAAAACGTGAAACTTATACATTATATTTATGCAATGCACAGAGACCAATGTATTTCCAATGTTTATTTCTTTTAATTTTGATATTTATAAGTGACAACTAATGAAAACTCCAAATTTGGTATCTCAAAAAATTAGAATATTTTAAAGGCCAATGAAAAAAATGTTTTTTTTTAAATGTTGGCCAACTGAAAAGAATGAACATGAAAAGAATGTGCATGTATAGCACTCAATACTTAGTCGGGGCTCCTTTTGCCTCCATCACTGCAGTAATGCGGCGTGGCATGGACTCGATCAGTCTGTGGCACTGCTCAGGTGTTATGAGAGCCCAGGTTGCTCTGATAGTCGTCTTCAGCTCCTCTGCATTGTTGGGTCTAGCGTATTGCATCTTCCGCTTCACAATACCCCATATATTTTCTATGGGGTTAAGGTCAGGCGAGTTTGCTGGCCAATCAAGGACAGGGATACCATGGTCCTTGAACTAGGTACTGGTGGTTTTGGCACTGTGTGCAGGTGCCAAGTCCTGTTGAAAAGTTAAGTCTGCATCCCCATAAAGTTGGTCAGCAGCAGGAAGCATGAAGTGCTCTAAAACTTCCTGGTAGACGGTTGCATTGACCTTGGACCTCAGGAAACAGAGTGGGCCAACACCGGCAGATTACATGGCACCCCACACCATCACTGACGTTGGAAACTTTACACTGGACCTCATGCAACGTGGATTCTGTGCTTCTCCGCTCTTCTTCCAGACTCTGGGTCCTTGATTTCCAAAGGAAATGCAAAAATTGCTTTCATCAGAAAACATAACTTTGGACCACTCAGCAGCAGTCCAGTCCTTTTTGTCCTTGGCCCAGGCGAGACGCTTCTTACGCTGTTTCTTGTTCAAGAGTGGCTTGACACACGGAATGCGACAGCTGAATCCCATGTCTTTCATGAGTCTCTTCGTGGTGGTTCTTGAAGCGCTGACTCCAGCTGCAGTCCACTCTTTGTGGATCTCCCCCACATTTTTGAATGGGTTTGTCGTCACAATTCTCTGCAGGGTGCGGTTATCCCTAGAGCTTGTACACTTTTTTCTACCACATTTTTTCCGTCCCTTCGCCTGTCTGTTAATGTGCTTGGACACAGAGCTCTGCGAACAGCCAGCTTCTTTAGCAATCACCTTTTGTGTCTTGCCCTCCTTGTACAAGGTGTCAATGGTCGTCTTTTGGACAGCTGTTAAGTCAGAAGTCTTCCCCATGATTGTGGAGCCTTCAGAACAAGACTGAGGGACCTTTTAAAGGCCTTTGCAGGTGTTTTGAGTTAATCAGCTGATTAGAGTGGCACCAGGTGTCTTCTATATTGAGCCTTTTCAGAATATTCTAATTTTCTGAGATACTGAATTTGGTGTTTTCATTAGCTGTCAGTTGTAATAATAAAAATGAAAATTAATAAACACTTGAAATATATCACTATGTGTGGAAGGAAAGTATACAGTATAGAAGTTTCACGTTTTGAATGGAATTACTGAAATAATTCAACTTTTTGATGATATTCTAATTTACTGGCCAGCACCTGTAATATATATTATATATATATATATATATATATATATATATATATATAGGAGTTTGTTTTTGTTAGTTTTTTTGCATTATTAATCATCTATTCTGATCTAAAGTTTTATTTTTCACACAAAAAATTTACATTTTTAAAAGTTTATAATTGGTGCAATAAGAATAGATATTTTACAGGACTGGATGAATGATCGTGATTTCAATATTGATCAAAATAATCGTAATTATTTTTTTGGACATAATCGTGCAGCCCTAGTTTGTGGTTGATGGAAACAATCAAATAAAAAAAACTATTAATAGAGTGGATATATATTCATCTGATTGATGTTTCATAACAACATTGCACACATATCTCATATTAAAAAACGTGTTGTGTTTTGTTTTGACTCTTAAAACCATCATAGGCTGCTGGCAAGGAAGAATAATTGAAATTCACAACATTGCACAAAAACAATGTTGGCTATATTAATAAAACGCTGCAGAACAATGGTTCTGAAACGTAGCAGATCATGCCTGGAAAAGAAAAGTATAACATTTTACGGGCTTGGCTTTAAGTATCATTAATGTGGATGAGTAAAATTCAGCCTGAATTTATATATAATGTTTATTTGCGGCGATAGCGGAGCGTCCTGCGCTACAAGTGAGTGGGACTTTCCTGCGGTTTAATTTGCGCTTCAGTACCAGAAAACGCAGTTGGAACCAGGGGCCGTGGACAATATTTTGTTTCTTGGTTTCAAAACTGTCATTTATAAATACTGATGGGGATAAGTCCCCCGTCATCCCCGGCTTTTGACATCTCAAAATTATTTATCATTGTAATTACAGTTGAATGGTTAGTTGTTGGAAAGCTGCACTACATATATGTTAAAAAATATTGCTTAATGATAAGGATGTGTGTATTTTCGAACATGGCGTGCCAAAAATGTATTCACTGTATTCAATGTGTAGTTTAGAAGAACACACATTCCTATACGTTTGTGGTTATTTATTGCAGCTGAAAAGGACAATTTCCCAGCTTTCCTGTGTTGCGGTGTTCACACAACAGGTTTGACAATTGTACCTCTTAGAACACATTCTCATAAATAATACATCAGACGTTTCTCTTTATCGCCTATATTTTCTGTAAATAGATTAAAAAAACATGTCGCAAAGTGATATACTGTACATTTGGTGCCTCATATTAAAATACATTGTTCTACAATATTATTTATGCTATAGAATTTTCGGGATACAATTGAGTATTTATCAAACTTAAATGATTTTGTTTCAGTTTTATCATATCAAGCAGCAACATAACACAAACTTATTCATTTAAAACAACCTGACCAGACAACTACACATAACGACGAAGTTGAATGCATGCGCTTATTATAACAAGAAGACCTCACTGCTCACATTTCTTTTTGTAATCTAACAGTCGGGTTGTTGCAGAAGTTACTAACATGAGGGCTTTGGATTTTGGCCTCAGGCAAAATAGATTCCCCCTCATGGGGGTGTAATTGTTGATCTGCAGCCAGAATCCACACTTCACTCCTGCACTGAAGACTGCACTTACGTTAATCACTTCAGACAACGTCACACCACGAGGAAGCATGTTAAAACTTTCCGACGGAGATAAGTGTGCGGTTAAAGCAGCGGCAGGCGCCGCAAAAACACCCGTCTTTGGCGCAAACCCTATGAAGCACGTCTAACCGGGCGCACTGGGTGGACTGTATTTACCTGGACTCTGTGCACAGATGTGAAAAAATTAAAAATAATGATAATAATCTTCGCATTTAACACTAGAACTCCCTAATTTGATGGATTTTATATTTTGAAGTGTTATAACTTTAGTAAAACAACTCTTATGGGCTTCTTGCGTCATGACTTTTCCTATTAAAGTGTGTTCTTAACTTCCATGCTATTATTTAAACAAAAATAATTATTAAAAAAGAAATTCGGTTATTTCTTCCTTTAACTTCGCATAACAGTCAGTTTGACTGCTCGATGGATAAGGGACAGCGGCACTGTTGCCCAGCAACCATCATTCTAGCTGCCGCATTCACTCTGGTTATATTCCATTAAAACTTCTGTCAAAAGAAATGTTTTTAGAAGAAGTTGACGGTGAAACAGGCATTAGAAACGTGTCAGATACTCAATTCTGCTGATTCGGTAAGAGAGGGGCAGCTGATGATAACTGGCTAAGATTTTATTGGCGCCACAGATGAGCACCCTGAAAAGAAGCCACGTCAGTCGACCGGCAAACAGGACAGTGTTGCCAACTGTCTCTGACAGAAAGTAGCTGAAGTTGCCCCAGAAAGTAGTTAGATGTCGCCAGATAATGACATGGAAATTTGCATATTAATTATGTCATTACGCCACGCTGGCGCGATGACGTCATCACTAATGTGCTGGTCTTCATTTTCTTCTACAAAAACCAATAAAAATAAACCCAGTTTGCAATAAAAGCTGTCTGCAAAACCATTGTGTTCAGATATATAAAAAATGATAAAAATACAATTAAAAAAAGATATCAATATAACAGAAAAAGACAGCCTTAAAAGTTCAAGGAAGGAAGAAAAAAATGGTACGTGGATTTCAAAGGAAAGTTGGTATAATGAGGAAAGCAAGGCATAACAGAAAATAGGAAATAACTATATCTAGATTAGGATTCAATAAAACGGTTAAATAAAACATCATTTAAACAGGGAAAATGTGTTACCGGAAACTGTGGAACAATTTATATTATTTACAGAAAAGAAAGTGGTACCAAATTTACAAGATATCAAATCATAACTGGAAATCCAATACCTTTTAAGCAAGATTTTCTAGTTCTGAAGAAAGAAAACGAACAGTACTTTGTTAAAAAAAAAAAAAAATGTCGGGCATATTTAGTATGCACTCCCATTACCTCAGAGATAAATAAAGTGTGTAGATCTACAGGCAGAATGATCAACTCCTGCAGTTTTAAAGCAACTGGAAACAATCTGCAGGTTTGGTGACAAACACAGATTCTTCATCTGCAGTTTCTGGTTTAACCTCCAACACTCAAAGATAGCTGACAGATCTTTATCGTAGAGTCAAGATTTTTTGGCTGAATGACAAACAGCAAGTGATCACGGGGACAGGTGTATCTTACGTGTTGTTGACAGCTCACTGATGCGGGGTCGGTGGAAGAACTTCATGTTACACAAACTGATGTCACAGCAACAAAAGAAGACGTTAGGGGCTTCTGCCATCTCCACACACTCGCTTCTGGTGAAGAAGGAAGAAGAAAGACACATCATCATCATCAGCATTGCAGAACTTGGAGTTCTATTTGTACTCAGAAGTCATTTCTTTTTATTACAGTTTCTGTGAAGAAATAAAAATATCAGCCTTCTAAATAATTCTCAAGCTTTTATCGAAATATGGTTGAAAGATTCTCCATGGTTATTAAATATTAAAACGGCTTGCCATATATTTTGCAGAAGCAAAGCAACTTAGTTTCAAACGGTTAGAGAAACCTATGTGCAGTTGGGAGCTTTTTCTGGCAATTCATAAGGAAAATAAAACTATAAACCAGATCTATAGACATGCAGCAAAGCCCAAAATTATTCAAACTCAATGCAGATATTAATAAAAGAACAGCCTGCGTTAGGACGACCCTTGAAACTAGATTTATTATGATTCGCTCATCCAGTAGAGAAATTATGACAGTCGTGTGGATCGTCCAGATAAAATATCAGAGCCGACTGTACCATAAGGACCGCAGTTTTTACTTTAACTTGAATAATATTTTTTATTTAGTGTCGCAACGCTTACTTGAGTACAGTTTCTGGTAATTTTTTTTCTATGTTCTGTGGCCACATTGGCGTTCATCAACAGTGGGCAGTGCAGAAAGTGGGAGATACATTTACTGAATGAAACTAAATGCTTGCTTTAACCAAAAACACACGAGACTCACATAATACAAAGTTTAAGATGAAGTGAGACCCCTTTGTACAAAAAAAAATTCATTTTTAAATATTAAATAATATGCCATGATATCAGAACAAGTAATCAATATTTGAGTAGCTTTTTTACCCAAACACCTAATTTTTTGGATTACTTCGTACTTTTACTTGAGTATAATTTTTTACTACTCCACCCACCTTTGACCGAGTTAACTTACAGCAGAGTTTTCTCACCAATACCAGTCAGAACAGCAGGAGTGTGTGTGTGTGTGTGTGTGTGTGAGATAGACTGAGCTCCAACACAAGTTATGGAACGGATCAGAACCAATAAACACCTTTGTTCACATTAATTTCTGCTGACAAAATGAAAACACTCCCGAAGAAGGAGGAACCGATGTGACACAAGCGTGTCTGTAAAAAAAAATCCCTAATGAAGCTCCAGAACCAGAACCACTGCTGCTGTTTGGCGAAGCAGCAGAAAAACTGAGGTAATAATCAGGTCACATGACCTTATGGGCTCCTCACCTGTTGTAACAGCTGGGGTCGTCCAGCCAGCAGCCCTGCCCAACCACCTTAACCTGTCCGGAGACGTTCTTCCAGGTGGAGAAGCAATGCCGCCGCTTGTCCTCCTCCCCGGTGCAGGTCTCCACCGTCCTGCCGTCCCCAGGACTCTGTGGATACGAGGGGAAGGACGAGGACGGGCTGTGGGTGTAGTGAACACATCTGTAAGTCTCAGAGCGACCCAGGATGGAACCTGAAAAGACAAAAGAGCTCCGTCAGAGAGAACAAACCAGCTTGGTCCTCCTGTCTCCATCAGAGGGGTTCTTAGGTGAAGGTGGAGGTCATGCCAGCTGGTGTATTTCACACCAACACCTGCGGATACAACCAGGTTCAGAGAGTTTTGGCTGCTCTCAGGTCAACTTCAGGGGCATTTTATTGTGTTTGCATGTTACAGACATACTGTCTAAAACGTACATCGAATTATTTTTTTGGTTTAACCAGGATACTCTGGGAATCATCACGTTTCTATTCATCTTCCTTAAACACAAAAACAAAAGATGCTGCAGGTCTGAAAATGGATATACAGTCATATTAGGCAACCCATGTTTATGCATTTGAAAGCAGCGGGCGCTGATCTCGCTTCTTGAAGGAGTTTCCCATTTCTCAGTGGAAAATTTTAATAACTTCCTCAATTAAGTGCCAACAGCTAGGAAGAGGAATGAGGACCTGTGGTAGGGCTAACCCGTAGAGATTAGGTCTAGTTATCACTTCTAGATGGACTGAAGGGAAGGTCAGAGCATGGAAAAGTGAGGGCAACACAACTTTAAAATAAACTGACAGGAATGGGGTGGTTGTTTGGTTATAACAAAAGTTCAAGTAGACAAGATCTTAAGCCCAAGAGATAAACTCGTTTATGGTTGATACTGTGAGGAAACCCAGAGGAGCTGGAAGTTCATGTTTCTAGACCAGAGGCTGCGATTCTCCAGGACTAACCAGTAGATGTTCCTCTGCTCCAGCACACCTGGTTGTAATGAATGAGTCATTGTCTTAGCTGAGATCATTCACCTTCGGAACCAGGTGTGTGAGTGCAGGAACGCACCCACAACATGCGGACTTAGCCAGAGACCGATAAGAACCCATCATGCTGATGCCAAACGGACCGGAACCACTAGATCCACCCACCTCTGGGTTCATTACACAAAACCGACCCGGATGAAGAACCTGCAGCTGGTCTTCCAGCTTTGATAAGCGAACCTTCATCTAGCTGTGCTTCTCACCTGAGCTGCAGGAGATGAGGAGAATACTCAGAACCAGTCTGGGTCCTGGTCCCATCCTGCGTCCAAATGCTAAATCCTGGGTTGTGTCTGTGATACCTGTTACTTTTAAAGTTGCTCTGATGAACAGAACCACGTTTTGGTCCAAACAGTTGATCACGGTCCGTTCCGTTTACCGAAACATTCCGAACCAAAGCTCCGTGGATTGATACAGAACCAGTTTTTGGATCTGTATGAATGTCCGAAACCTTGACTCACAGAGTTTGGTCATCATGGCCCCAATGCTGGAAGCTTAAGTCGGTTCGGATCGGGATCAAAACAGAGTTCCAGAGGAGGCGGACTGGCTGAGATTGAATCCTGCAGAAGCGGGTTCGGTTCTGGTTGGCAAGCGTCCTCCCAGACCCGGATACGTCTTGCATTACAGCCAAACCACAATCCAGTCACTGTTAACCTCAATCCAGTTCTGATGGACTCGTGTTCGGTTACTTCATCTAGCTGAGTCGGGGTTAGCGGCTAGTTTAGCCCAGCGGACTGAAACAGAATAAACAATTGTTCATTCTTTACACTGAAACCGCGACGTGGACCGAACCCGCCGAAGTCTTGACTCCAGCCTTGTAAAAAGCTAGACATTGAGCTTCAACTGTCACCGGCTCGGTTCTGCTCTCCCTGACCGAACTAGCGTAGCAAGAAATGGCTGCCGTGCAGAGATTAATCTGTTTTTAAGACGCTTCCACATTATACTGACTGACAACTGAAAACAGCCAATATAAAGAGAGAATTGTCTTTCTCCACCAATCAGCGGCCGCTTGTGGATGTCAATGGGGGAAGTCCCGCCCTCTTCCAGGCTCTTTAAACGGACGGTCCCCAGTTCTACGAACCGGCTTCGTGTTTTGAAGAATCCGTCAGACCGGGGGAACATGGGCGGTTATATCATGACATTTGGCAGGTGATAAACCATAAAACGCTTGGAGCAGAGGCACAAGCTGCTCTCGGCGTCTTTTTGAACGTGTCAGTTTTACTAATTACGAACAGATGGATACATCCGGTTTTTCAAAACAAAACGTCTTGCTCGTACAGCGTAACCATTAGTAATCTGGAATTGGTATTTTTTTTCAATGATGCCGATGCTAATTTATTTTCAAAACTACCCAGTTTAACCAGTAGTTTCCAGGTAACCGGTTTAATTTCTTTAACTGAAGGAGTTTAATAACAAGCGAGCTCAGTAACATAGATGAACAGCTCTTGCTGAAGTTGTTCATTTGTAAAATAGCATCTATTTTTATTCAGATTAAGTAATTTAAATAAATAAATTTTTTCCTGACTAATTAACAACTACAGATATTTTGAACATCTAGCCTCATCATCCAAATCTTGTCCTCATCCAAATCGCAAAGCACTAAAATCTCTTTTGTTTGTGATTTCATCCACCAGGCCCTGATTCTCATTTTTTTTAGATTAGATCTCAGATTTTTTTTTTTAACTACATACTGATCAGGTCATTATACTAGAGAATTTTAATATTCATGCTGACACATTCATTCGTCCTGGCCGTGGAACACTGGACCAGCTCTACACCCTCGGCAGGGTCCTGGAGGGTGCGTGGGAGTTCGCCCAACCAGTCTACATGTGCTTTGTGGACTTGGAGAAGGCGTTCGACCGTGTCCCTCGGGGTGTCCTGTGGGGGGTACTCCGGGAGTATGGGGTACCAGGCCCTCTGATACGGGCTGTTAGGTCCCTATATGACCGGTGTCAGAGTCTGGTTCGCATTGCCGGCAGTAAGTCGGACTCGTTTCCAGTGAGAGTTGGACTCCGCCAAGGTTGCCCTTTATCACCGATCCTGTTCATAACGTTTATGGACAGGATTTCTAGGTGCAGCCAAGGTGTTGAGGGGATCCGTTTTGGTGACCTCAGGATCGGGTCTCTGCTTTTCGCAGATGATGTGGTCTTGTTGGCTTCGTCTGAACGTGATCTACAGCTCTCGTTGGAGCGGTTCGCAGCCGAGTGTGAAGCGGCTGGGATGAGGATCAGCACCTCCAAATCCGAGACCATGGTCTTGAGTCGGAAAAGGGTAGGGTGCTCTCTTCGGGTTGGGGATGAGGTCCTTCCTCAAGTGGAGGAGTTTAGGTATCTGGGGGTCTTGTTCACGAATGAGGGAAAAATGGAGCGGGAGATCGATGGACGGATTGGTAGGGCGTCTGCAGTCATGCGGGCGCTGTACCGGTCTGTCGTGGTGAAGAGAGAGCTGAGTCGAAAGGCGAAGCTCTCGATTTACCGGTCGATCTACGTTCCTACCCTCATCTATGGTCACGAACGCTGGGTGGTGACCGAAAGAACGAGATCGCGGATACAGGCGGCTGAAATGAGTTTCCTCCGTAGGGTGGCTGGGCTCTCCCTTAGAGATAGGGTGAGAAGCTCGGTCATCCGGAGGGAGCTCAGAGTAGAGCCGCTGCTCCTCCACATCGAGAGGAGCCAGTTGAGGTGGCTCGGGCATCTAGTCAGGATGCCTCCTGGACGCCTCCCTGGTGAGGTGTTCCGGGCATGTCCCACCGGGAGGAGACCCAGGGGAAGACCCAGGACCCGTTGGAGAGATTATGTCTCCCAGCTGGCCTGGGAACGCCTCGGGATTCCTCCCGAGGAGCTGGCCCAAGTGGCCGGGGAGAGGCAAGTCTGGGTCTCCTTGCTTAGGCTACTGCCCCCGCGACCCGACCCCGGATAAGCGGAGGAAGATGGATGGATGGATGGATGGATGGCTGACACTGAAAGTAGTAGCCTAAATTCAGTCTTTAATAAAACCTAATGCTCTACTTGACCCACCCATTCCAATTAGCATACTTTGTACCTTCTACTGACTTAAGTTTAAAGAAATAACAGTACTTCCACATAAACCTGTCCCGTCTGACAATTTTCGATAACTTCTTAATTTATTTCCATTTTTAATTTCCTCAGTATCTGAGAATAACACATTGGAAGGCAGTGATTTAATCTCTAGCCCTTCACAAATAGATGGTCTGGTTCATAACGTTACCTCATCATTACCTCTGTCATTAGACAATGTAGCCGCCCTAAAAAAGAAGGCAATTAACCATATGGTCTGCTCCCTGGTTAATGCTCACATGTCTACTTTAAAGCATAAACTGGATAGAAAGTGGCGTTCTACACAGAGGATTCCCATTTAGCCTGGAGAAATATTTTCCTGCTGTATAAAAAAAGACCCTTCAACAAGCCAGAACTGTATTCTTCATCATTAATAGAGGATAAGAATATTCCTAGTTTTCCTCTAGAAAAGTTTCCAAACTTACACAGATTCACAGCCATGCTGAGCCAGCTGTTTCTCCAATTCTTAAAAGTAATGACTTTATGAATTATTCATAAAGAAAAACAGTTATATTAAAAATACAATTATTGGCATGCTCCCATACATGAATACTTCTCCCTCTGTAAGTGAGGTAGCATCAGCGGTAACTGCAGAGCCTCAACTGTGTTTGGACTGTTTTCATTCATTTGAGCTCTCGAAATATTCAAAAATATTAGTTTCAGGCAATTTTTTTTGTATAGCACACTTTTAAAACAAGGCAATTCAAGGTGCTTTAGATGATTACAAATTGGAACACGGCATAAATCAATTTGATTATCAAAATACAATAAAGCGATTACAATAAGACAATAGTCAAGACAATACAACAATGTAAGGACAAACAGGTAAAAACACAGTTTTAATTCACTAACTGATCTTGCTGAAAAGGCAAGGCAAGTTTATTTGTAGAGCACAATTCATACACAAGCAATTCAAAGTGCTTCACAGTTGCATAAATTAAGAAAACAGATAAACAGAAAAAAAAATCACCTTAAAAAATAATTAATTACAATAAAAAGCAAGAGTGCAGATAAAATACTTTCAATTGTCATATGCACGGGTAAAAAGAACTGTTTTCAGTTCTTCCTTCCATTAACTGAACTTGCTGAAAAAGCTCACCGTTTTTCACCTAAACCTTCAAACCTAAGTACCTGGGTGTTCCCTGAACCAATAAACTGGACTGGAGTCACAACACTTACTCTCTACATGTAGGCTCATAGCAGACTCTACCTGCTGAGGAGTCTGAGGTCTTTTAGCATCAAGGGAGTTCTCCTAAAGACCTTCTTTGACTCTGTGCATCAGCTGAGAGGAATAGGTTGGATATAAACTTCTAAAGGTTTATATCTGTTTCTTCAAGGCTGGACTATTGGAAGTCTTTACTATCAGGGAGTCCGCAAAATGCAGTTAAAAGCCTCCATTTGATCCAAAACACTGTATTAAGTGTTCTGATTAATATTAAGAGGGATCACATTTCTCCTGTTTTGGCCTCCCTCCAATGGCTTCCCGTTAAAAGCCAAAATAGAAATTAAGATCATCCTTCTTATAAAGCCTTTAATAATCAGGCTCCTTCTTACATCAGACCTAATTGTTGCATATATTTCTAACAGAGGACTTTACTTTTCGACTGCAGGTTTACTGTTGGTTATTATGAGTTGCGAAGAACAAATTGTGTTTCTACTCTCTGAGAACAACTGAAATTTCAAATACATGATGTCATTTAAGGCAAATGCTCTTTCGTAAAGCTGTTTGTAAAGCTCTCTTTGTTTGCTGGCATTTCAGAACCTGTTTGCTCTGCTGGATGTTCAGTTCCATATGCAAATCTTGTGCTTCTACAAGCTCTTTGAAAAAAGAACAGCTTTATTGTGACGTAACAATAAATAGAATTTGCATATAACCGCTGCTCATCAGTCAAACCGCACTCAAATCCAGTTCGTTGTTATTCTAACGTGTGGCAAACCTGCAGCCTAGTAACAAGATGGATGTTCGTGGTCTGCCACCTCAAATTTAAATAAAAATGGGACAGATCCCTCTAAATGGTTCATTCTGAAATACACAAAAATGTTCAATAACTGAGCTGGTGAGTTTGCTTTATGTGAGTCATTTTGTGCAAAGATGTTTGTTAACATGTTAAGTACAGACTGCAGACCAAAACAGGCATAATACGTCGGCTTTACGTTTTAGCAATGATCAAGATGATGTATTAGCACACAGGAAGGAGGACAAGAGGGTTCCATTTTGATAAACTATTGAAGTCGGCTGGTTGTTTGCTCAGTGTTTCCAGCAGTTTTCAGTCACACACCGTTATGGATCACAAACAGGAGCGTAGCTTACACTGAGAGGTCAAAACAAATTGAACTATAAGGACCATCTCCCCTCATTTGCAGCATAGCACCTCAAACTCATGCCTATGTCACTTATAACAGCATATAAACAATATTACAGGAAAAGTAGACATTTCTGAGTTGTTTTTTTTTACAAACACGATGCAGCAGCTTGTCATATTTAGTATTACAGTTTAATCGTGAATGAACTGAGAAGAAAAAAAAATGCAGCAGCTCTCCGGAGGAATTATGTCCTCTTCCTGCTGCCGAATCCTAGATTTCATCTCCTGAACAATGGACACTATGTTGTGGTCTTTATGCTACTTCAGACGTCTCCTTTACAGCTGTGTCAGTAAAATAAAATCTCCAGTTGACCACAGATATGGGGTTTCTGTTTTCATACTGAAAGATGAGAGGTTCTCTTCGGCGGGTTGCCGGTTCAAGCCTCAGCTCTGGCTGTCTTGGTCATTATGTCCTTGGGCAAGACACTTGTTTGTTTTGTTTTTTTATCATAATGACGCTGATGAGGCTGAAGATGATAAGGATGATTGTGATGATTAAAATGCTGATGAGGAAGGACATGATGATGTTTATGATATTTATCATAAACACTAAAATGATGGAGAAAATGATGATGAAGATGAAATTAAAGATGTCGGTGAGGATGAAGATATTAAATAAAACGACGCATGAATGTTCCAGGCTGCACGGTGGCGCAGTGGTAAGCGCTGTTGCCTTGCAGCAAGAAGGTCGTGGGTTCGTATCCCGGCCCAGGGTCTTTCTGCATTTTGCATTCTCCCCTGTAGTGTGGGTTCTCTCCGGGTACTCCGGCTTCCTCCCACAGTCCAAAAACATGCATGATAGGTGAATTGATCACTCTAAATTGTCCCTAGGAATGAATGTGAGTGTGAATGGTTGTCTGTCTCTCTGTGTTGGCCCTGCAACAGACTGGCGTCCTGTTCAGACGCCTGATAATTGCTGGGATAGGCTCCAGCTGCCCCGTGACCCTGAATTGGATAAGCGGTTAAGAAGATGGATGGATGGATGGATGGATGAATGTTCCAGAAGAGGATCATAAGGATGATGACTAAAATAATGATGGTTATGAAGACAGTAATGATGAAAATGTTGCCCTTCACTTAAGGTAATCAAAGTTAAAAAATGAAATTAGATGCTTTAAAGTTTGAGATGACAATAAAAGGGAAATGGTGAAGATTTTTAGAGGAACGTGCAGTACTGCAATCGGCCCTGTAGAGGGCGGCTTGATATCAAGTTGTTACTAAAAAAACAATCCGGACGCTGTGAAAGCGCAAGTCTGATCTGATCTGGGATCAGCTGACACAGAGGTGAACACAGGAAGCTTTTTCTCTGTCTGTCATAAGAGTGACATAAGATGAAGAACAACTAAATACCTGAAACTGGGGTGGAGATTCACCCTCCAACAACTTAATGACCCTAAACATGGTCCTCAGTTTATCTCTATCAGTTATCTAGTCTGACAACTTTGCAAAGAGAAATAGTTTAAAATGTTATGTAAAAATTACATTAAAGGATTGTTCTACAGAGTATTGACATGGGGGCAGAAAGCAAAAGCATCCCCCACTTTTTAAATACCACACAGTCAATGGAATCATCTATTCTGTAGCAGAGGTCCAAACTGTTGCTCTGGAGCAGAGGGGATGTAGTTCAGTTCAAGGACTGATTTGAATCAGGACTGAGAGACATCCAAAAGAACTAATCAAATGAAGAGTGATACCTGAGAAACCTGAGAGATTCTTGGAGCTTCTTACAACAGGAGAAGGTTGTTTTTGCTCTGTAAAAACGTATTTGTAATGTATATAATTCCCAGAATAAAACCAGAACCAGTCACTCAGAACCACCAGAACATTTCGATGGTGATCTGAAACATTTTCAATAAAACCAAATCCAGTCAGTTCTATAAGACCACTGAGGAGAAATTATGTTCTGAAGAGGCGCTCAGCTTTTCCAGACCAGAACGTTCCACTGATCCACCCGTTCACGTTTGTGAGTTGGTATCAGGGCCCTTTGGTCTGCTCTGAGGTCCGCTTTATGGGAACATAAAGGTTTCTGGTGGTTTTGGTTTGTCCTCAGGATAAAGGCCTCTGTCCCGCCAAAATAAAAGCCTGTTTGGAGGACAGGAACTCCTGGCGTGTTCTGTTTGTTTGAATGTGTGAAGAAGGGGAAACTGTTCCTGCTCCAGCTGGGATCTACTGAATGAAGCAGTGTGGAGGTTTGTTTTAACTCTTAGCGTGTCTGCCAACATTATGACACTTTCTGGGAACCATGGGAGCGTTTTGTCTGTCAGACATCATGGAGGGGTTTTATTTAGTTTGATTTGCCTTTAATAAACATATTTAAGGGAAAAGTTTGTTCTTTTCTCATCCATCAGCTCCACCTTCTGACTCTATTAGAACCACTGAGGGATGAAATGCAGACTGGTTCTGCTGGTAAATTGTTGAAGCTGTTCCAATGAGAAGCATCCCATAACTTTGGAGAAGTTTGCCAAAGTAATGCCACACCTTGCTGCTCTTCACATTTTCTCATGCTGCATTCACAGACCTACTCAAAGTAGTAAAGAATTGTCCACACCTAACTCAACATGAGTGAAAACAAGTGTTCAGTTGCTCTCCTTCGATCTGATGGAGATGGAGCAGGTTTTTGTGTGTGTAAAGAAAACACACAAAAAGAAATCAGTCTGTTATCATGACTAAAAAGTCTTAATGCAACAAAAGGTATACTGTACATTTAGATCAATTATAAATGCATGTCATGATATTCAGACTTTCTTTAACAACTTTGGAACATCCTGGAACATCCGTAGTGTTGGTTCCACACATAAAATCCCTGAATTTTCGTAATTTTTAAAGTGAAAAAAATGTGACAAGCTCAAAGAAATCCCTTTTTTTCACATGGCAGTCTAATTAAGTTATTTATTTTTTATTGGTCCCCCCTGTCCCAGGCTCCTCCAGCTGAGTTATGGTCAAGTTTGAAAGGTGCTGTTGCTAAGAGATGCTGCCGTGCCTCTGGAAGCGTCTCCTCCCTGCCGGTCCGCTCTCCTCTGCAGCCAACATTAAAACCAAACGCACCCTTGGTTTTATTCAGGCCTTTTTCCTGCAGACATCAGGGGCCCGTTGGTGGCTTTCAGCTGCAGACTCCGTCCTCCTCGACTCTCCCTTTGTGTTCCGAGTCAGGACGAAGAAAAGTGACCTGATGGCAGTGGATGGATGTCCTGCAGGGTTTTTATTCTGAAATGGAGAGGCCAGCTGGGAGAAAACAAGCAGACTGAAAATGGCTGGTGTGTTCCTGCCATGCTGCTTCCTGTCTGTTGGTTTAAAGGCTGTTCCTGAAAAAAGAAGGTGTCAGACTGCCTGCAGTGTAGCATTGCCATCAGGAAAAACGGCCTGCATAGCAGCGCCACCACCAGGAGATTCAGCACGCTTGAGTCTCAGAGAGTCTGTGTCAAAACAAAGCTGCTATTTATCTTCATAGTTTCGACACAACAGGAATTCGGAAGAATTTAAGAATGCAGGAAGTAAGTCTGTTGCAGCCTCTTGCTTCAGGAAAAGTAAACTTTCTTTTTCTCTGCAGTATGAGGCAATTTATTTAGTGTTTTTCACAGCAAAAATATAAGTGTTGATCTATGTAAGACAACTGACAGCTGCTGCATCTTTTGTCGATATTGCCAGAAGATGGAGCTTACCAAAGAAGGAAACACAGAATGCGGTGTGCTTGGAGAGGGAGACTGAACAGCAGAGCTGTTAGCCGAGCGCAACCCTTGCTTTTTCCTGCTAATCTTCATGGTCTGAATAACAGAACACATAATTTAAATTTTAGTTGGAAGTACACCTCTGTGTTTTTGAACATCTCCTGGTATTTTTTTTAGAATTCAGATTGATGTACAAGCAAGTTGGCAGCTAAAATATTTCCTTTCGATGATTAAGCAGTGTGGAATTTACAAAAGCTATTCTGATGCTGTGCTAAACATCTGAGATGAACCCGGAACAGTAAACAACAGTAATGGAGACTGAGCTGTATCGTACAGTAAAATCTTTCCTCCTTTGTCCTTTCAAAATGCCTTCAGTTGACTATGGGCCTGGCCAAAATAGCCCCTGGTGTCTCAGAATCTCCAAGCTGTGAATGTTTTCTATGTCTCCTTTTCTTAAGAATGGTGTTTAGAGAATGGTATAATCCGTTTTTTATCAGTGCCTGATGCACACATGTCAAACTCAAGGCCCACAGGCAAAAACTGCGTCCCCATGGCCATTTATGTGGCTATAAATATAACCTTTAAGTCTATTTAAATACTATTTTTCGGGAGGTCCCGATCAGGTTGTTTTGCCCTTGATTCTTAGTCCGAGTCATTTGATTTTGAGTATCTGCCTGATCTGACTAACTGACTATTTTCCAGTTTTTTAAAACAGTGGCAGGAAAATCTGAAGGCTGTCATTTTTACAGATTAGTATTCACACTGACTATGTGCTGCAAATGTGCAGATACTTTCAACTTTACGCACGGATTCCAGGTACATAAATCAATTAAGGCAAAGATTCCCAGACACTTTGATCAATGCATCACTGACTGGGAGCTGACTGCATGTTGCAAAGTTTCTGTGAGACACTTCGGTGCGCAACTGTGGACTTTGCGGCTGGTTAAACATGCTACAACGTGAGCCAAACAGTTTTGTCAAACACCTGCTGCTGCTGCTTCTTTCCTCTAACTGGCTTTTTTGCCGCTGAAGCACAGAGTTTACGGATCAGGAAACGGTTCGTAAAGAGTCTTTTAGGCTTGTAATTGGTTTTAATAGAGAAATGTTTCCTCATTTTAAAACTTTGGCTGAAGCGATGCGTAACTCCAGTCTCTCGTGCTGCAGCGCGTGGATACAGCATCCAGAACAACATCCGAACCCCCATGAGAAGTCATCTGTCTGAGGCGAAACTCCTAAACCTCATGACAACAACCTCTACAGCAGTTTGATTACACACAGACGTGCATTAAGGTTACATTCTAAGTCCAACCGTTTAATTTCACTTTAACAAGTAGTTCTTTGTTCATCTTGTTTGGATTGAATACCATTTAAAGTGAATAAAAGATGAATACTATTGAATAGGTATTAACTCCTGGGAGGAGAGAGAGCCACTAGCCCCCACCCACAAGGAACTTAAAAATTGACAGCTACATATATATCCGAGTCCTTATCGGGAGATAACATCCAATTCTAATCAACTCTGATCAATAATCAACAACCTGATCCGGCCTGATTTCTGATCATGTGTTCAGATCGGGACATCCCTACTTCTTTCAGTCAAATCAGTGTTTATTTAATGAATCCTAGATCAAATCATTGTGAAAAGATGTTCAGTACTATTTACCTTTAAGAAGTACTTGTTGAGACAGATATTTATCAATATTTTAACGTTTTTTGAAAGATAGTTTGATCAATACTTCTGCCACAACCAGCCCTTTAAGGACAATCATGATTTTGATGTGACCCAAAATGGAAATGAGTTTGACACCCCTGGCCTAATGTAAGATAGTTTTCTTGTTTCCCCAAGTCTGCTTGTGATTGGTTGAGCGACGTCTCCTTCCCATAGCTGGTCCCAAAGCATGGATTATTCAAGGGAGATTCAGAAAGAAAACACTTTAAAAACTGTTGAGAAGCCCTTTCTTGACTGAGTCGGAACAGAGTTCTTGAGATTTGTTGCATAAATGTTTTTGTTTGTGTCGTACACTACAATTTGTCATCTTTTTTTTCTAAATCTTTGGGTGATTCCAATTTTGCTTCATATTAAACCAGTGTGAAAGTGTGAGGGTATTCTCACTATGGCTCCGAGTGATAAAAAACCATGGCTTCATTACCTACATTATATCTCTTTGGCTGACTGGTTAGCATGCATGACTCTAAACTAGGAGTCATGGGATCAAATCCCACCTGCACTCTCATTTTGTGATTTTTCCAGTCTGTCAGGTCAAAAAACAAGGGTGTGAACTGCATGAAGACAAATCCAGTCGGTTCTGGGAGCAACAACAGCTCAACCATAAAACTTCTACCCCTACACTGTCAAAGAAGCAATAAGCCATCAATAAACATTAAATCTTCAATGATTTTACATGATAATGTGAACATTAAATGTCCTAATTTTTCCCTCATGTTAGTTGTAGTTTGTAGAGAAGAAATATTGTTAATATCCTCATTTTTATCATTATTTGTATGTTTCTTTAAGTTATTCAGATCAGTTGATTGGAATATTTGTATAATTGTACTGAAATGACTTTTCTTGTAAAGTGCCATGAGATGACATCTGTTGTGAATTGGTGCTATATAAATAAACTGAACTGAAATTGAACTGAATTTTAATGTATTTATAATTTTTTTATATAGGGATGCAACGATGCCACTTTTTTCAAACCGATACAATACCGATACTTGGATTTAAGTACTTGCCGATACCGAGTACCAATTCCAATACTTCTACTACACACAAAAAATGCAATAAATTGGAAGACAAGTTTTATTTTCTTCTCTGTTTGTTACAACAAATGGTGGTGAATTAGATAAAAATAAAATATTGATAAAAATGACCATAAAACTGAAGTATCAAGTGAAACTAAACTTTTTTTTGTGAAATAATTGCAAAGTTTCCACATTTTTAGTATTGGTTCATGGTATCGGTTAACTTTAACCGATACCAATACTGTACATAAGGACAGTATCGGCACCGATACCCATTACCAGTATCAGCATCGGTGCATCCCTATTTTTATATTAAATAAATGAATTATTTAAAGTCCAGAATGATGGGATTGCAGCAGGCTTTGAGAGCTGCGGATACTGCATCCTGAGCAGGAACTGTACGTGTGACCATCTGAACATCCGTGAATTACAGGGAATCTGAAGTTCAGAAATCAACAGCATCTGTATTCCGTCATATTTCTCCATCTGTCTGAGCTCTTTGTGTCTGAACGAGGACCTTTCAGCCTCCAAGGACAAGCTTTGTGTCAGAGTCGAGGTGATAATGTTATCAATGACCTCTTGACCCCCCCTCCAAAGTCCTCCTCTTCTCATCATTACTTACTCTCATTATGAAGTAACCGTGCTGTCGTCCAATCACAACTCAGATAATGAACACAGATACTGGATAAAGCAGCTCATCATCAGAAGTAATGAAGCTCTCTGATTCTGTTCGCTCTGACTGCTGCAGATTATTGGTTCCTTCTGTTAGAGCCAAACAGGGAGGCTCTCCGCTGCTCTCTAGCGTAGGTGAGCTCACCTGTTTGATTAAGCCTTTCACTTGATCTCAGATACTGAGTTCTCCAAAACACATTTTCTCATTTTCAGTTACTTTTTTGAAATGTTTAAATCCTGCTCTGGGTTGTGTGTGTTGGGGGAGAGATTACACTCTCATACCAGGAGAATCTCCAATTAACTAAACACACAATGTTTTAACCTGTTGGAGGAAACCGGAGGAGCTGGAGAGGACCTGTAAATGCTCAGAAGAAACATGCAAACTCAACAAGGAAAGGCTGGATATAGGATATAAATTAAAAATGTTCATCCAGCAAAACAACTGGGTAAACGCCTACACATGTGTGCATCACTTTTATCATTGGCAAATAAAAAATAAATAAAAAAAAAAATCAATACCAAATTATTCAAAGACAGAAATCTGTTTCAGGTTTTTTCTTCGTATAACTGAGCTGGTTCTGATGTTTTATGATGCTTGTTTTGTTTTTCTATCACAGACATGTGGCTGCAGATCTGTGAGTTGATTTGGGATCAGATTTCTGTCAGGAAGCAGCGTGAAAACTGGCAGGTTTACAGCTGGAGGACTAATTTGTTTTACAACAATCAGGATTGTTAGGAAAGTCTGATTTTTATCTACAGCGCTGAGTGTATTTTTTGCTTTTCTTTTACCTCTAAGAGTGGAAGGACAAACATTGGGAAATCAACTAAAGACAGATGAGTTATTGGTCTGGTTAATAGTAAGGTTTATTTTAAGGATTTCATATATTATTGGTTAGATTTAATGCAGACGCACCAGATGAAGCTCCATCAGGTGAATATGTAGAGGTGAAGCTGCAACAGGTAAAGCTGCAGAAAGTGAAGTAGAAGGCGAAGCTGCAGCACATGAAATGCAACAGGTGAAGCTGCATATGGTGAAGATGCAAAAGGTCCACCTTCACGGTGGGATGCTGCAGCATCTGGGGCTGCTAGATGTTAATATATAACCTATGAAGCTATGTAAATTGAAGCTGCAGCAGAGGAAGCTGTAAGACATGAAACTCTCATCCAAACCTTATCTGTTTATGTGTCTGATCTGATGTGCCCAGTTCCTTTTTCTCTGAAGGTCAGATTGTTCTGATGGGATTCATTAAAGCTGCAGCAGAACCTGACACTACCGCAGACATGATGAAGGTTTGCAAGTGGTCTTGTTAATATTCATTTCAGAAATACCTTTTAAATGTCAGATATCAGTTTCAAATGTCATTTTAGGAACAGCTAACTGGAATTTTTCTCCCGTGGAGATGGTCTGCCAACTTTTCTCATGTCAGATATGTTTGCAGAGCATCCTCACTACGGCCACAGCAGCTACAGCAGGCTGTTGAAATGTGGTCACTCATCCTGTACCTGCATATTGACAGGTAAGGGTAAGAGTCTGTTTGTTGTTGAATCTTTCAGTGTGCTTATTCTGTGTGTGTTTGCTGGTTTAACTGTGTTGTTTGTTTGTGTGTCTCTGCATATTATTTCTGTGTGTGTGTGTGTGTGTGTGTGTGTGTGTGTGTAACAGCCAGGCATTCAGCAATAATCTGTGTTAATCTGATAAAAGGGTCAGATTACAGAGATGTTTGCAGTTGATAACAGATAAGATGGAGGATCAGACCGTTGTCAGAGCTTGGGGGGTCGGAAGGGGGGATGTGACTTTCAGTGTTTAACCGGACACAATCATATGAACCATCTTTGTTTGGATTGGATCTTTTCAGATGTTTGAGCTACACCTGCTGTTAAATAAAAACAGCATATATGAAATATCACCCACTATACACTGTGGACAGAGCACAGCATCCTCTAGTGGCAGCCTGCTAGAGTAACCCTTATTTTAGCATCTTCCTTCTGTGGAAACTTTGATTATAGAGATGTTGGTCTTGGTGCTAAACATCCATAGTTTTTTTTTTCTGGTATAATTGGTTACTTTAGCTACTGGATTGCAGCTTGGGTACAGACGGACTTTCCAAAGCCAAACTAATTTCTTTAACAAGTCCTTACTGCAATCCAATTAAGATGAGGAAGGGAGGATTGGTTTGTGAAAACAGAGAAAAAGAAGTAAATTTAAATATATTTTTACAGGATGGTGACTAGAAAGAAACAAGAATGCCAACTTTAAAACTTTACATGATGAAAACATAGAACATTATATTGCAGTGGCACATTAAAAAAAGCTGCAGTACGTACTAAAATTAAAAATGAGTCAGCTGGTATTATGAGAAGAATAATCAAAGGAACAATAGAAATATTTGCTTTTAAACTTGATTTAAAGGAATTCAGTGTTTCAGCAGTCATCCAAACCTTATCAAGCAGCAAGTTTTTTTCCAGATTAGAAGGTAATAAAAAAATGAATGCTGCTTCTCCATGTTTGGTTCTGATTATGCAGAGTAGACTTGAAACAGACTGAAGATCTGAGTGGTCTGAAAGGTTGCTATGAAAACACCACTTTCCATGTCTGTGATGTCCATCAGCTAGAAGGTAAGGAGGACCACAGCAGTCTCCTTATGACTGAGAGTTACTAAATTTAAGCACTACAAGCAAAAAGAGCAGGTCAGAGGCTGGGCAGAGAGCTGCGTGGAACGGATTACAGCATTAAGGATCAATATCCGAAAAGAGATTCTGGATAGAAGGGGAGTTTTATTCCCAATCACTGAAGCCACCAGAGCTACAGTGGCTGTAGATAAACTGTTGTTAATGGTCAGATGTTGATGGACCAGCAGATTGCTCTGTGGCTTTATTAGGAGCAACAATGGGTTAGTAGGAGTCATGTAATACTGGTTAGAGGAAGTTTAAGTTGTTTGATGTGGGCTCTTTTTTTCTTTCTCTTCACTCGCCTATCACTAAATCTCTTTGCCACTCTTTTCCTTACTCCTGTCACTAGCACCCCCATATTTTTTTCATAACAGAGCTGTATATCTCTGTGCCCCTCTCACACCCAACACCTCCCTAACCTTCTTCCACATTTCTCTTTTTTTACATCTCTGCTTCTGGACTTTCAATCAGGAAACCCCAAACATAACTGTGATTTCACTTGTGTTTATCTGTTTCTATGGCGACATGCACTGTATGAGTTTAGCCACACACAAAAACAACTATGGTTACACAAAGATTTGTCACATGAAATGTTCATGGGACTTGCACCAGCAATAAAATAATTAAGATTTTTAACCATCTTAAAAGATTACAGGCAGATGTTGTCTTATTACAAGACACCCATAAATCCCCCTCAGCTGCAGATGATCTTACTGTAAATCACCTGAGTTTCCTAATGTGGTTTCTTCATGCTATAACTGCTGTATTAATTAATACAAAATTCAATTTCCCAATGCTAGACACTTTTATATACTCAGATGGCAGATTTATAAGGATAAAACTATCTATACATAACCAAAATGTTGTATCGTCAGTACATATGGCCCAAATATTGATGACCCCTCATTCTTTCATACCTTCTTCTCTGCACTTTCTGAACTCGTGGATTGCTCACTTCCTCTTGGGGGAAACATCAACTTTGGTTCAAATGAAGAAATAGAGAGGCTCAGTACAGCAGGGATTTAGTGGAGCTGCAATCAATAGATACACTGTGTAAAACAGTAGATGAGCGATTATAGACTTTGCAATTCATGGCGATTTCTTGACCCTACCGAAAGGAAATATACCACCATTCTTATACGCGACTGGGTTATGATTTTAGTCAACAGCTCATTGTTGACTGACATTTCAGACTCTGAGATATACCCTATAGCTGTTAGCAATCAAGCTCCTGTTTCTCTAACTCTAGTAGATTAGAAAGAAATTATGCAGAGCAAAAATTGGAGATTCAGTACATCATTGCTTAAGGAGGAGGATGTTGTTAAACATTTTTAAAAAGAGTGGGATTCAATCTTGGGCTTGGAGTATAATGACCTGCCTGATACGCCACCATTGGTTCTCTGGAAGGCAGAAAAGGCTGTGCTGAGAGGTAAAATAATCTCATTCTCATCAAATAAGAGGAAAAGAATAAACAAATCTATTTGAGAATTAGAAAATATAAAGAATTAAATGAAATTATTAATAAAAAGATCCAGTTCTTAATTCAAGACTCAAGAATAAAAAAACATAATAACTAGAAAACAATAAATCAAATAGCTTTTTGGCTAAAAATAAATAAAGATAAACCAACCATATCTGCTGTTTAAGACCAGTGCAGTACATGATTCTGAAAGAATAAATAACTTCACATTTTTAAACCAATGTTTTGCAAGAACTTACACTCATTGGAGTCTGACTAAATCAGACAAATTCTGGATAAAATAACATACCCAAATTATCGGATCACTTCCTAAATTATTGTACAGTGATGGCCCTGGATTCAACTCTAGCAGCAGCTGAACTCCAGGAGGCCCTCGAAAGCATGCTCAATGAAAAGGCTCCAGGCCTAGTTAGAGTTTTAGCAGAGTTCTATTAATAATTGAGGAAAATTTTGGCATCAACATTGTACAAAAGGCTGCATGAAACCAATGAAAATTTCAGACTTCTGCCAAATATGAATTCTGCATGAATTAGTCTTCAATTAAAACCAGGCAATGACCAAGTGTTTCCTACCTGCTATTGTCCCATATCATGTGGGCCATGACGTTGATCTTACAATAATATTCAAAGCCCTTTAAAAAAGCCCAGAGAAAGTAACTCCCCTTTTGTAATACATCGTGATACATGGTGGGCATTTATCCACAAATATACGTAGATGAATGGATTTAATAGATTATTCCTACTGTAAATAACACTGAAACTGATACGTTGTATCCCATCCATCCATCCATCCATTCTCTGCAGGAATCCAGTGGTCTGAGTAAGCATATCTAAACCCAGCAAACAGAGAAGCAGCTCAACCACCCTATCTGTTCATACATTTTCTATGTTGCTTATCCTTGAAGGGTAGAAATCAGATTTTAACTCTGAGTACCAAACTGCCAGACAGGACACGGGTGAAAAAAAAAAAGAGACTACAGATCTTTAGTATGTTTTGGTGCTAACCCATTCAGTGATTTATAGCTAATGAGCTACAGAGAGCCAGTGTAAGGACTTTAGAACTGGGGTGATGTGCTCTACTTTCCAGGTTCTAGTCAGGAAGCGTACTTTTTAGGCAGACCTGTGAAAACAATGTTAGCAATTAATTAGACTACAGATAAAAGGATGGATGAGTTTCTCAAGATCTGGCTGGGACATTAGTTATTTAATCCTGGAAATATTATTCAGTTGACAGAAGCCTGACTTTGTGATTGCCTTTACAGTATGTTTTTCTGAAGGTTCAAGTCTGATCAGTAGTTTCAATATGTAATAGTTGAAGCTGTATGCTGATTATATCGTTCCTCATTCAGTCATAAAATAATCACTTCAGTTTTGTTTCTATTCAGCTAGAGAAAGTTATGGCACTTCCAATCATTATTTCTAAACATCTACTCAACGCTTGACTGGGTTCATAGTCACCTGGTGACATTGCAAAGTGGAGCAATGATTTTCAACTTCTACACAAAGTCACCAGTTGACACAAAAAAAGTTCTGACCTGAGAACTGGGTTGGAAACAGACCCTATGAAGAGACAGTTAGCACCAATCTCTGAAGTCCAGAATATAAACCAGGATTACCCCAAAACTCGAAACTCTTTAGATTGACAACATTTACTTTAGATGGAAACACTTTTTGATCCCTAAGAAGAGGGAGCCCTGGGTTTCCCTTGTGGACCTGTGACCTTTGTGATTGCACCGCACATAAGCAGAAAACAGTGAATAGATCAATGATGTCACACAGTAACCACCTGAAAATCTAAAACTGGGCAAGAAGTCATAAATCTGCAGTAGGAGGAGGAGTATGAGGCTGACAGAAAGCAGGTGAAAGGTTTCAGGTTCTGATTCATCCAAATCAGGTTCAGGAAGATGCTCTGTTTTGAAATCCTCCCCTGTCTCCAATCCCGTTAACAGGGTTCTGTTTATGGGTTAAAGGCAGGACCAGGAGAGAACACCAGACAGGGGGAAAGTTCAGACGTGATGAAAATCAGATCAAGCATAAAGAAATTTGGAAACCAGCCTGTTTAAGAAACGATCAGAAATACAAAGATTTGGTTCCATTCAGACAGATGGTTTTAATCATTTCTGTTTCGAAGTAATTCACCAGCTCTGGAGATGTTTCCGTCAGTAAGCACAGAGTTTAGTTTCAACCAAGCTTTCAGTAAGCACCAGCTCATTTTAGACTGCTATAAATTTACCTTGAATTTTTAAGTTATTCATCTAAATTCAATTGGTTTATTCTGTCTGTCCATCCATTTTGTCCTGTTCTCCTCCATATTTGATCAACTTCCTGTAAAAACTCCTTCTAACCTTTATATGACATGGGGATTCAGGCTACTGCTGTTTTCTTTTACATCCATCTCTGACACACAAACCAATAAGCATGTAATCTGCTCCCTGGAAACCATAGTTTAGTGCATGCTTTTATTTTCTAAACATAATGAAGTCTGTCAGATTAACGGGAAAAAACGGTTGTGTGTTTTAACAATGAACTTAATTAGATCCAAACTGCGGCGCTGCACTTTTGAGGCTTCCTTCCTTCAGTTATAAAACATAAACATGTTTCAGATCAAACCCTGGATCACAAAGGAATTTTATTCTCCTCCTTATCATGGCTCCAGTTCAGTATGGCTCTTGCAGCAGCAGCTCCACCTCTCACCTTGTTGCTGTAAAAAGGAGAACTGGGTAAAACGGCGGCTGGTTGGGTAACATCAGTCTGACTCAGAGTGCTCACTCAGCAGCTTTCAGTGCTGTGTCTGTTAGCAGGTAAGACAAACTGTCAGCAATGTGGCAACTCCAGACGACCTGCTGCTCCCACACTTCCCCTCTGATCAGTTTCAGAGCAGAAAAAGAGGAAAGAAGTTAGCTTTCACCTTCTGTGGCACCTGCAGGAGCGTCTTGCTGACGCCTCAACGCCCTGCTGACAAACTCTGCATCATCGCTGCTCAGAAAGTCTCAGTGAGTCACTGTCACATCGTTCCAAACTACCTTAACTATGCGAAAACAGCCTAAACTACAGCACTACCCTCACAAGCGATTTGGCTTAACCATCTAAAGTTTTTACAAGCTGTCACTCAGAATGAAGTTTATTTAAGAGGAAGAAACTATTAAATCAACTTTTGAAAAAATTACCACATTCCCAAAGGAAAAACGGCATTCAAAGTCACGGAAAACAAACTGCAAACTGAAAACTGCAACTGTCTTTGTGCTGTTTCGTCTTCTGTGGTGATACATGTTCCCAAATCATGGCCTAGGGATGATACCCGACGGGAAGGGGGAGAGTTGTGTGACTGTGTTTGTGTTTTTAGCTTGATTGTTTTGTGGATTCGTATAGCAGCTTTTAATAAAGTAAACCATGCATGGCTGCTATTGCATAGTCTTAAAATACTAAAAATCTACTGTGTGTTCTCTTATTTTTGACTTGTTCTCAGGATGATCAGACTGGAAGATTCTGTGTGGGACTTGGACTCAGAACCTAGCAACTTGACCTGAACTAATGACTCGGAAATGCTCTTGAACTCAAACACTAAGGACTCAAATGTGACTTGGACTCGAAGGATGGTAACTTGACTACAACATTGATTTAACGAGGATCTTTCGGTGCTGTTTCTGGTTCTTTTATTTTTCTCATTGTTTATGTTAGCGATGAGTGTGGGCTAATTAGATTTGCATATAACTCTGGGTTCCCCTGGGTTGTGTTTCTGGAGTATTGAATGGGTAGCCTAAGTCAAGCCATTTTACTTCTGGTCCATGGGCCCCCTACTGCCGAAAAAAATGAATGAGAGTCAATGGGGTGATAAGAGTTATTTTCTGAGCCCGTTTGGATGCACCGTGAATCAAACATATAACGTCCATTAGTTTTAAAGACACATCTTAATGCAGAGAAAATGTAGATTTTCAACTGGTGGCAAAAGTTACTTTAGGTTTTAGGCAAAAATACTTAGCAGAACTGAAGAAGAATTAGGAAGAGAAAGAGCTGTGGCCTCCAGGACGAAGGAAGGCGCATGAAACACAGAGAAAACCACTAAAAATCCAGCCATTTAGAAAGTGGCAGCTAGCAAATCTTTAACAATAAAATAAATCCCAAATCCCATGACAAACACAGTCGAAGTGCACATCATTAGTTCTCATTTAAATTGAGGTACATTATATGTGTGATTCAGGATGTAAGACAAACCAGACCAGAAAATAACTTTTATCGCTCCGTTGACTTCCATTCATTATTATTTTGGCCAGGGGACCCAAGGGCCAATCAGAAGGGGAGGAGACTTGGGCTCCCATTGCTCATTGGTGAAACAGGATGATGATGCTGATGATAATGATGATGATGACGATGGGGAAGAGGAGCATCCATTATACAGAGCAGTCTTCCATCAGCTCCCACCAGGAATTTACCTCGGATACCTGCATTAGAGGCCTAATCTGCTTATTGGAATATTATGGGATGCTGAATGCTGCCGTGACGACACCAGGTGTCTCTGCATTAGGATGAAGATAACCAGACTGAACTTATCATTGTTGAAACACATGAGGGCAAGTGGGGCTGGGTGGTCTTTGATCTGCCTCTGACATCAGAAAAATACAAGAAAAACAAGCTCAGCTGACTCCCTTCGATGTGGAGGAGCAGCAGCTCTACTCCTTTTCTATATTTGGGAGGAACTGACCCGTCCAAGGTGTACCTTGTTAACATCTCAGACCTTAAGGAGGAAGTGTGTTGCAAGGAAGCATGGACTGACATCACAGGGATGCGGCATATACACCGTATGAACTGACATCCTTCAAGAGTTAGTTTAGTTTATTTGTTGTTTTTTAGAGAAACAGTCAGCTGTTTGTTGTTTAAAGGGAAATAATACTGCCTTTATTCTATAAAAGAAGTGATCAGATTTTTGCTGTTCTTTAAATGAACAATCAGTCTTTCATAAGCTATTAAGAGTTGTTTTTCCATTGGTTTTTGGATGTTTGAAGTTGCTTTTATTCCTTAAAGTAACAGTCTAACTCAGGTTTTTGATCTTTAAAGCACAAGTTCAGACTCCTGGCCTTAAAGGAACAGTTTATTTTTTGCTGATTTTTATTATGTAAAGGTTTAATGTTAAAAAGACAGCTCATATCTTTGTGTTGCTGTTTGTTTTGTGAAGGAACTTTCTGGCATTTTTGTTCTTTATTGCAATATATATATATATATATATATATATATATATATATATATATATATATATATATATTGTATAATGTTTTACATTCTTTTTTTATTTTTCTGCTGCTTAAAAGAACAGTTCAGATTTTTGGGTTCTTTAAAGGAAGCAGTACTTTTTCTTGCAAAGAGGAACTTTTGTGGTTCTTTTAAAGGTACAATTAAAGTTTTTTATGCTTTAATGAGGCAGCTTTTTTTCTTAAATAAACAACAGGTTTTGGTTCTTTAAAGAAACACTTCAGATTTGTTGTTTAATGCCCACTTCAGGTGTTTGGTTCTTTAAAATAAGTTTTTTTCTTTTCTTCCTATTTTGTTTCTTTAAATGAACAGTTTGGGATTGTTGTTCTGTAAAAGAACAGCTCAGAGCTGTTCTTTGGGGAAATGGTTCTGACAGGTCAAACTGGGAACTCTTCAAGCAATTTGAGCTGTAAAGATTCCCAGCTTGTCACATTAAACATCAGGGGATTAAAGCGTCTCTGTTTCCTCTGTTCAGTCACATGAACCAACACCAGAAGGTGACAGTGAACACATGAACTGTGCTCTGTGGCCCCCTCTTTGCCTCTGTCCTCTCTGTTGGGGGGTGTTATATGAGGTGCAGATGAGACCCTGAGTGTGTTTGGAACAGGGGGAACAGGGGGGGCATTGATGGGCTGGCTCTGACTGCTGCACATCTGGACCACAGTCAACAAGCAGCTCAGTGTGGTGGCATCCTCCATGTCTTTATGAAATCAGACGCACATTCATAAACCTCCCAAATGGGCTCCTGGAGGGGTGGGGGGGTGGGGGGGGGACGATCAACTCTTTATCTGTTCACTGCTGAAGAACACGTTTGTTGTGAGTCCTGATAACAAGTCAGCGAGGGAGGATGACAACGACAAGGCTGTGAGGGAAGCGGGGGAGTCCAATGATGGGGAGGAAGGTCCATGCAGGTGGGATCCTCGGGGAGGACAGTCTAAGTTGTTTTTTATCAATACATGATCAGAGTGATTGATTAAAGTCTGAATGAACAGAAGGCTCTCGCATCAGTATCACATGAGTCCTGTTTGAGGCGCTTTGTTTTGTAAAGAAACAGTTTAGTTTTTGTTCTTATGTTTATGCTTATAACTGAAAGTTAAAAGAAAAGGTACAGTTACAGTTTTTTGTTCCAGTACAAACCAATTCAGCCATCTTTCTGCGTGAAGAAAGATATCTGTTTTTTTATTATGTGATGGAAAACTTTAGTTTTTTATTTAATTTCTGTACAGGAATTTATATATATTTTTTCTTTGTGGAGTGTTTGTCCTTGAACAGTTTGAAGTTCCCTGTTTTATCCGATGAGAATTAGATTATTTTACCTCTCAGCACAGCTTTTCCTGCCTCCCAGAGAACGAATGGTGATGTATTGGGTGGCTGATTATACTCCAGATATGAAGCCTACTCCTTTAAAGTTCAGATTTATTAGTGAATATGACATTTTTTCTTTTCTTTAAATGAACAGTTGTTATTTCCTACATAAATAGATCAAGTTTTGTTGTTCTTAAAGTTATTTTTTGCGTCTTTCTTTTTGTTTTGTTTTTATTTAAGATAACAGATCAGGTTCTTTTTTTTATGGGAACAAAAAAACAAAAAATGATCTTAAAAGAAACAGGACAGGGTTTATTTTCCACAGTTTTTGTTCTCTGAAGACCAAATTTTCACTCTATGAAAAACTATTAATTACTTTCAATAGGTTAAGTTAATTTTTTCCCTTTTTATAAAGACTGATAAATGTGAACCATTAAAAGTTTATCTTGGCTAGATTAAGATTTGCAGTCTAACCTCACAGACACATTTAAAAATAAAAATAATCAAAAACTGATAGAAAAGGAGGAAGAGGAGGAGTAGAAGTATGCAAAGGAGGCGTAGACTACCTCATTCTCTTTTCCTGCACAGTCAGACACCAACAGCTGGATGTTTCCTCTTTATTCGTGTGCACATTTCAGTCATTTTCCTTAAACCTTTTATTCAAACCAAACAACTAGCAGCTTTATGTGACCTTGCAGGCTTCATGTGATCTGGTCTGCTCTAGACAGAGTCAGAAGGATGGAAGGAGGTAAAGGGGGGTTGATTGGTGGCTTCTAAATCCGAAATGTACAGAAACTAAAGCCTATTAGTGAGTGAAACATTTTGATCTATCAGATCCAAACAATGTCAACACCCGAACACATCTGTTGCAGCTTAATGTGGCTGAAAATCTGCAGCTGGCTGCAGCTCGCTGAGCACCTCTACATGCCGGCAAGAGCTGATCGGAGCGAGCAGATTTCAGGTTTTAATCTGCACCTCTCCGACCTGAGGATCAGGGTTTTCCTCTCAGACCTGCTCGCTGATCAGGGTTTATCTCCATCCCAACACCAACACCCACACTCAGACCTTCATCTCTTTAATTAGACTGAGCCCCTGCTTGTCCAACCAGCAGGAGGAGGGGTTGGGTGGAGGGGTTAACATCATCTTCATCTTGTCTGGCTTTTAAAACCCACTGATACCTGAACACAGACTGCTGGCTGCAGCTCAAACTCTCAGAGGATTTTCATGTCAGCCTGTAAGAGGCTTTCAGTTTTCATACTAATGCCGACTTAAAAGGTAAAAAACAATCTGCTGCCGCTGCGGTGGTGGCGTTCACCTGATGATGTCCAAATAGAACGGAGCATGATGGGAAAATCTGTTGATCTGCAGGATAAACGGGCAGCTGGCTGCAGCACAGGCATCAGCCTGTTGTTTTGGTCATAAATGTGAAAATTCCTCATCAGAAATGTACAGCTGAAAACACACTGAAGCGTTACGGACGTTCCTGCAGGAATCTCAGAGGTGTTCCTGGTGCGGAGAGCAATCGAGGAAAAAGGGGGGGGGGGGGGGGGGGAAGGCTCTTTCAACGTGAAACAAACACACACAACATTAAAAATTAAAGATGTAAATAAACATGAATGGGATCCGTCGGGGTTCCTGGATGCAAACAGAGATTTTTCCTCCTTCCAGAGGTGGTTTCAACCACAACCAGGCAAACTGAAGCAAAGGCAGAGAAGTTGCTTCGGAATCAGATTAGGAAACTGGGGCAAGGTTTCCCCTGAGAGTTTGATGTTCAGCTGGAAAAAGACATCTGCAGAAAACAATCACCAGCTGCCAGCGTGTGTACGTCTGTCCTACTCGATGAAATCCTGCAAATCAGAAGCCAGTGCTGAGACAGGTGAGCTGATGTCTTGGTTTTTCACCTGGAAATTTCAGGGTGAGGTTTTTGTTCAGGAGAAACACTTAATCGCAATGTTTCAGAGAGCAAGAAGGACATCAAACATCAGAAAGGGCACTGAATTACCTAACCACAATTCTACACCATCCTCATCCTAAAACTTCACCTACAACTCCACCTGAACTAAAAAAACTACTTATTTCTAGATGAAGGGGTGGAACAATAGAGAATGAGGATGAAGGATCTAAAATCAGCCTCCCTCAATAGTTCCTAGCACTCTGTGGGAAAAAAACCCATAAAATATTAATCAGCTTTTTTTATTTGCATGAAATTCCAGCAGAAGAGAGGAGGGGGAAAAAAGGGTTATGGCTTTAATCCCAGTTTTACCAGAAAGCACGGGTTGTGTTCTTTTTATGTTCAGGATGATTAGGATGGATCAAAGTGGAGGTGAGATGGTCCCAGCAGCTCAATTCCATAAAGGTGGGAGGATGGATCTGTTCTTAATGTCTTCATTTCAGAGATGCTTGTTTTTAATTAATTTAGGTAATTAACCAGACATTTTAATTGAGTCTGCTGGCTCCACCCCTTTGCTTCCTGTTGGCCTTCTTATTAATAAGATGAGATAGTGGGGAGTGCAGTGTCTTTGGGGAAACTAAGGAGGGTAAATAGCTAATTGGTGCTCCGCTGCTTTCAAAGCAGGGAATGTTTTAAAATCTTTCTTTTTGGCTGAAGATTTAAAGGGAAGTTTTTTTTTTTTACCTGGGCATTATTTTTAGCACTTATTACACTCATTAACTCACTCAAATATGTTTGGAGCTACTTGAAGTCCTTCGAAAGAAGTTTATATCCAGTCGGGGCAGGAGATTTGGCACCTGTAATAAGGCAATATCTGTCCCAAAACTCCTTCATTTAACCATGTTTTGTTATCAATTCTTAGGACTACTCCCCTCGGAGTTCAGAACAACTTGGAAGTGCTTCTTTGTTCTGTTCCAGGGTGATTGAGAGGCGTATAATACTTGTACACCATCATGCGATTTCAGTTACGTTGGTTGAGTAAACGAACATAATAAATGCTAAAAATAAGGTCCAAGTTCCAAGAAAAAACAAAAAAACTTTCCCTTTAATGTGTAAGATCAGTCTTGCTGGGACAAAAAACCACAACTGTGGACTTAGTTTGCTGTTTTCCAGCATTACCAGAAGTGCTTTGTCTATATTTCTACTACTTCAGGATTTTCCTTGTTTGTTTCTTTTCAATTTTTTTCCAGCTCCTCTGCCTTTTGACTGTTTTGCCTTTTGGTGTCGTCAGCCTGTTTGAAATTCTATTTATTCTTGAAAGAAAAAGTCCCAGATCATTTGATCAAAGCATCAGGGATGGATGGATGGATGGATGGCACCAGCAGCACCATTAGGATCCAAACTGAGGTTCTGCCCATCCTATGAGTCTCATGCAGCTCTGTGAGTGTGATGTGTAATAAGTGTGTGTGTGTGTGTGTGTGTGAGAGAGAGATCAGAGTATGTTTCGTGAATTACGCTGCAGGGGAAGTGTTGTTCCCAGGCCCTCTCTGCATTCCTGCCTCTGATCCCAGACCTGCTCTTTAGGCCTTTTTATTTATCTTTCCTCCCAACACACACACACACACACACCGTCACACACACAGACACACAAACCAAATCATCGACAGTCATAAGGGAAAATGAGGCGATAGCAGAAACATGTTGCCACAGTGCAAACATCCCTGATGAGAAAACTACCTAAAGACAAGAAATCCAACAGCTGATCATCTCAAACATTTGATCCGATCAAAGTGAAAAAAATGAGTTTCCTGCTCCTTATGGTGGCTGAATGGTGGATATTTTCTTTCTTTCCCAGACCAGAAGCAACAGATATGGATTTAAACCTAATAGTCTCAAATGTTTCTAAAAAAACACCGTTTTTTTAGAAACATCGTTTCTAAAAATCGTTCTTTTTTTTTCATTTTAAAACTTCCCACTCCCACTGCAATATAGCTGATTCCTCCTGTATGAATCCTCTTTTAGTCTCAACTCCTTCTGACAGTGTGGAAACCAGCAGCTGGGTTCTGTCTACAAGGAAGATTATCCAGGAAGTGATAATCAGTTGGAGCTGAGCTGCCGTCTATCTTTGAGGACGTTTCTTTTTTTTTTCACCCTTAAAGTGTCTGTCATCACTGACTGAAAACTTCCCAAACTCACTGTTCACCGGAAAGCAGGAGAGCAGACCAGAGCTTCCCAGCCCTCACACAGGAAGTACTGACCCAGGAGCTGAGTCTGATTGAACTCCGGGGTCAGGTTCATGTTTTTTAAACACTCAGAGATTCACACATTCCCATCTGAGCAACTGAGCTATTTATACATGCCTGAGCAGGCAAAACCCAGAGCGAAAAGCCCAGAGGAGAAGATTCAGGAACAAACAGGATAATCTCAGATAAAACTATTCTAAAAAGCAGTTTGTACAGCATCATTCTTTCTCTACAGCAGCGATGAAGAAGCGTTTAGTGATAAAGGCCATCATCTACCTCTTGTCGGTCGCAGAAAACCCAGATCCCATCTTAGAACTGATCCAGATCCAAGTAGACTCTTTATCCTGTTTGATACCTGATCCTGTCTGAAGCTGCATCCTGTTTGATCCTAAACCCACCTGTGCTGGTCCCAGACAATGGTGATCCCAGTTGACACCTGATCCTGAACCCAGAAGATCCGTATCAAGGATCCCAACTGATCCCAGCAGACGCCTGATTCTCTCTGACGTCTACATAACCTGTTCTTCCGAATTCCAGCTGATCTTCATCCATGCTGACACCTCATTCTATCTCATCCTGATTCAATTAGATCCTGAACCCACCCGATCCTTGTCCATGACAATCCTGATCACCATTGATTCCTGATCTTAATCCCAAATTATCAGGATCCCACATGACACCAGATTCACCCAAACTTCTTGATCCCAAATCTTCATCCCTGTCAACGCTTATCCCAGATGACCCTTATACTATCTAACACCTGATCCCACCTGAACCTGACCCCAGACCCAGACAATCCTGACCCCATTTGAGACATGATGCTGATCCCAAATGATCCAGATTTTATATTGCCTTTTCTGGGTCTTGCTGTAGATTTTTCATGATTTCAGGAGACACCTAATTCTAACTGAAACCTAAATCATCTGATATTCTTGATCCCAGGTGACCCTGACCTGATTCCACCTACACCTAGTCCTATCTGAAACCTTATTTTATCTGATCTTTTTCCAAATAGATCCAAAACCCACCCAACCCTGGCTGAAACAGTCCTTCTAGCTGATACCTGGCTCATCCAATATTGACCCCAGATGATCTTCTTCCCAGTAGACACTAATCGAACACCTGGGATCAGGATCGGGATCAAGCTCGGGTAGGATACTACTTCTAATCACAGCAAACACCTGATTTCAGTTGGCATATGTCTCTTCATATCTTAAACCCAGAATATGATCCTAACCCTGATCCTGATCCCAGATGACCCAGATCCCAGCAACGATTGTCAGTTATTAAATATAAAAAAACTAAACAAAATGTTGGTTTAGATAACTCAGTTTGATTTTGGATCAGTGAATCTTATGTTCTATCAGCATTAAGACAGGTAAGTAGCTAAATAAACATCTAGTCTTGGTTTGCATCGTCTCCTAAAGACGTGTGGAGCCGGTGGAAAACCATGTGACCCGGAGACAGGATATCAAAGTGCAGTCAGAGGATTTAGTTTGATCTGCATGTTTCTGTCAGAAAGGTGGAGGCAGGCAGCGCCGGTTTTCTGTCCATTAATCAGTCTTAGAAAAAAAAAGCAATCAGAGGACAGATGTTTTCTCCTGCAGCTGGAATCAGTTTGAAGGGGGGATTGAGAGCAGGACGCCACCTGTGAGTCTGACGTCCAGATAATCTGCTGCTGACGGCAGCTTCAGGCCATCATCTGCAGGGGTTCTTAATCTGAAGCACACAGAGTGACCATGTCAGACTTTCTTGGGCCGCAGAACTGAATTACACAGAGATGCTTCAGTTTTAACAGAGATAAAGAAGGTACAAATGATCTGAGAAGAGCAGATGTTCAGATGGACGGACAGGTCAAACAATTGAATCACCTACAGTTCAAAAGCAATGGTTAAGGTAAGGACTGGAGTGTAGTGGGAAACTTAACTTCAAGATTAGTTCTGTAGCATGAGAGAATGTCTGAAATCCATAATGTCAGATGGGACATTATGGTTTCCACAAGAAGTTGAAACATGAGGTCTTGTCGCAAAAAGTCGGAATGCCTCTTCTTCAATCTGAAGTGGAACCATCTATTCATCTGTAAAATATCTTTAACATGGGAAGGCTTATTCCGGGAAGACTCCAGGGGTCTGATTTATAAAACTTTGAGTAGAATCCTTACTAAAGCCGTACTTAAGATCAGCAACTTTTTTTTACTCATGCCTAGTAAGTTTCTGTAAATTTCCACCGTATAAATCAGATTCTCTGTAGCAACGTGCTCAGCTGTTTCTGGATCATATCCCGCCTCCTGCACACCCACTTCCTGCCATAAACAGTCAATGCAAAGTGTCTAGTAAATATTTGCATCGATTTAAGAGGGCTAATATTGGATGTTTCACGGGTAACCACGGCAACCGAGAGGCGGAAAAAACAATTCCACATGGAGACATGGAAAACGATTTTAATCAATGCTTATTTACAACGCTTCACTCAGCTAAAGGCGACCAGACTGCTTCACGTCAACAGACAAAAATACAGGTGCAAAAAGAAAATGTGTAAAAAGACAAGAGTAAAACATAAAAAGTAAAAAAATAAAAGCAGCAGCACAAGCGATAAAACTAATACGAACACTAAATATAAAGTTTCAATTATATGATTATTTCTTGTAGCAACAAAAAGACTGGAATAAAAGCAAATTAAAACAACTACACTTAAATTACACCAGAACATAATAAGTTTAAGCGCTCCTAGATTTTTGAAGCCTGACAGATAAGTTGTGCTTCAAGTTGACTTGTAAAAAGTATCAAAAAATATTGATTTGGGTCACAACTAAATGGAAAGAGCTGCAATGGACACAACGTTGATGTAGCAGCTGGCTCACATAAAAAACATAGAACGACGGGATGCACGGCTCCAGTGGGTTGGTAGATCTAACACCATGTCCAGTTCAACGTATAGATCTACTGCTTTAAGGAATCTGCATCGGCTCCTCCATCCAGATGCTTCCAGTGGCTGATCTTCAATCAGCGCCAGCACATCCAGTGAGCAGCATTAAGCAGCAGTGTTGCTGCAGTATTCATATTTTTACTGCACACATGCGCCAATACGCACAATTCCTATTTAATCTGAAGAGATACATATGAACATATTTTTTTTATGTAACATATTTTCATTCAGATTTTCACTTTTATTCTAAGTTCAGAGACGAGATGGGGGGAATGCGCAATGCTCTACAAGTGTGAAAAAGCCCTGTCAGTGTTCCTCCATGTCCAAAAAGTGAGAAAGTAAGGTTCTTAGTCTGCTTAAGGTTCCGCACAATTTTCCGCCTTATGTAATTTTCAGACCCCATTTTGTGAGTGTGCAAGCTTTATAAATGAGACCTCTGGACTGTGGGGATTTTCCTAGGAAACGGAGACGTTTCTTAGGAAACAGACATTTAGAGGATAACTCAGATCACAGCTCAGATTCCAGACAGATCTCCTGGTTAGAGGCAGCACAGATGTTAACAGGCCGTCATGTTTGTATTAAATTTCCTGACCCAAATGCAAAACACCACTAGGGAAACCAGTTATATATATACTAAAACTTTTATTGACAACAATGAAAATGTGATGATGAAGTTTGCAGGGACCAGGAACACTGCACTGGGAAACGAAGGCGAGTAATAAGAATTTTTTCTGAATGACATTAAAGGGGAAGTTTATTTATTTATTTATTTATTTTTTTTTCCAACCTGGACTTTATTTTTAGAATTTATCGCATTCATTTAATCACCCAGTCAAGTTCAGAGCCACTTGGAGTCCTTCAGAAGAAGTGTATATAAAGTCGCGATCAACATATACCTATATAATGGGAGCTGGTGGGACAGCTGAGTGCCACCTCTATATACGGCATGATCTGCCCCAAAACTCCTTCATTTAGTCGTGATTTGTTATTAATCGTTAGCACTACTCCACTCAAGAGTTCAGAACGTCTCAGAAGTGCTTTTATTCTCCTCCGGGGTGTTTTAGAGGCTTATAATCCAACTACATTAACACAGGATTTCAGTTGCGTCACTGCTGTGCTCCATCCCAGTTGTAGTCTGATCAGGACTTTGACTCTGTGCTTTATGGCACAGAGTTAAACAGAACAGAATTTTGACAAAATGGTCAGAAATAGAGAGTATGCAAAAAACACATGCAGAAAGGTTTTTTTCAGCTGACTGATCTAGTTCATTGCTCTCTTAGGTTAAATGCACTTATTTTATCTCGTAAACTTCGATACTTATGAGGTTTTTTTTAAAACCAGAAAGCAATTTTACGAGTTTTACAATATTTAACTTATAGTCCTAAATTGTTTGAAGTCATGTCTCTTTACTCATAATTTTGAGGCAACCTTTAAACTTTTGTTTCTGAGGTAAAGAACTTCAAGTTAATTACAGTTAAATAACTGCTTCCATTGACTTGTCTTTCTTTGTTTTGTAGAAGGTACGCCTCTCTTTTCTGGACAAAGCCTTTGTCAGCTTTGTTAACCTCGTTGTTTTCCATCCATACTACTGGTTCAGATTAAAGTTGTTCTCAGGTTTAGCTGTTTCTCTCTTGGATGAAGCCATTATTGAAGCTACGGCTGCCTAAAACTCTGTATGCTTTTTCTTACTTCTTTTTCATTGAAAGTTTTCCTGGACAGTTTTTGTGTTTCTCCTTTCTGTCTGCTGGTGAGAGGTGGACCTGTAAGCTTAGTTTTTTCTGTATAAATAAACTGAACTGATAATTTTTAGATCATGTTTCCCTGAATCAGAACCATGAAGATCAGCAGTCAACCCACTCTGATGACTGATGGTTAAACTGATAATAGATTACAGGTTACAGACCATATGTTGCCACGGTAACAGATGACAGAGTTTCTGATGTGCAGCATCCGTGGGTGTGTTAAATGTCTGATTTCCTCCAGAAACAGTAAAATGATTCAGCTCGTTCGGTGTTTGTCTGCATGTTTGTGAAGTCTTTAGAGGCAAACTGTTGTGTTCCTCAGTCGGACACTTCCTGTCTCCCCATTCTGACAGGAGGAACCTCCAACTGAAGCCTGAAGAGCAGTTGGACTCCTCGTCATGAACAATGACACTACAGTCGACGAGCGTTGTCAGCTCGGAGGCGTCGTGCCAACCGGCTCTGACAGGAAGTGGCTTTTCTCAGGAATATTAATAACCACGAGCCGCGCTGCCAAGTTCCTCTGGACCCTGTTCAAACCCTCAAAGACAACAGGACGCTCCACAGGACGCCATGTCCACGGCAGATAAACCTACTGCCACCGGGGCTGTCACTCAGGCTGAGGACGCCTATCGCCGTCGGCAACCAGAAGCTGATGATGCTCAGTGGTCCAGAACTGTGGTAGTTTTTTTTTTTAGGTGTTCCTACAAACCCCACTAGCTGTCCAAAAGACAAACGGACAAACAGAGCGACAAACAAAATCACAAATATGAAAATGTAAACATATAATTTTTGTATTATCTATATGTTCTCAACTATTATCTCCGAGTATTTTTAGGTTTCTGGTCAATTGATGACCCACATTTTAACAGCATAGGTCTATCCCCAGTTTTTTGTTTGATATTCACAAATTTTAACGTTTTAAAAGGTTTTAAAACTTACATAATATGTAAAGTATTCCTTTTATTTAATTTTAAATGTTCACTTACTAGTTCCTTTATTTCCCATATATTTGTGTCCTGTCTTTGCTGCAATTGTCCTTGACAGAGGACTTTCAAAACGGACTTTGTGCTCATGAAAAGCATCTCCCTGCACAAATAAAAGGTCCACCATCTTCAGTTATTGTTCCCATGGATTTAAAAAGCCTCAAATAGTACAGGCAGTAAATGCCTGTACTATTTGAGGCTTAGGTTAAGCCTTTACTATTTATTATTTCAATCATTTAAATTAAAAAGTGAAGCTCATGTGTAAATTCATTACCGAGAATTTCAACTGTTTCTTTATTTTGATGATCAATGCTTACAACTAAATTAATTTTGAGTTTCTCACAAAATATTTATTTGAACAAAAATAAAATTAATCAAACCTGCAATGGACTAGCTGCCTATCCAGGCTATAACCTGGCTTTTGCCTGCTGACTGCTGGAGATAGGCACCAACACGTATGTGTATCAGTAACAGACACAACTTTGAAGATTGTAAAGCAAAGTCCAGCCATCAGTTTGGGAGAGATTCACAGGGAATGGACAGCAGCTGGAGTCAATATCCACCAAACAAAGACATATCCAGGACATGTTCTATAGCTGTCATATTCCTAAACCCGAGAAGAGAAGATTTCTCTTCACCTCTTTCACCAGAGGAAAGAGAGGAAAGGGTTCTGGAGGCGGCCCTGTACACAGATTTGGAGCCGATGGCTCATGAATTGCCAATTCCAAGTCGCTATGGAGGTGTGGCTGAGACCGAGATCATTTTATACTCAACAGAGACACACATCAGCTATAAAGGCTGAGACAGTAGCTATGCCTGATTCGAATTCCAGTGCGGTCTAAATTTTTAACCTGAAGAGGGCACTCCACTTACGGTTTTTGGTGCACAGTTAAATAGTTTTAATAAAATGTAAAAAAAATACCAAAACAATGGCCAATATGTAGACAGTGTTATTAGACACTCATTTATACAGTTCCAGAAAAAAAAACGTTTCTACCTGTGACACCTGGTTTGAAGTCAACTGGTCTGTGGGACTAATTTGTTGGTTTTTATCATGAATGATAATAATTTAGTCCCTGAAGCGGAGAATCACCTAGTTTAAACGATACCAGTGACCTTTTTTACAAGGACATGAAAACAGATTAAAAAAAGAAAACATGGACAGAAATATCAGTTTTTGGATTGGATAGTGAGTTAATGATATCAACATAGAATTACATTTTTTCCCCTGTATAATACCCTTTGTCAGAGCCTCCAGGGCTCTTCTCCTGATTTATGATTAACTTTAACTGTTCTCTCATCAGACTCACCTGTATTTAAGATCCGGCAGCTGGTCCATTCCTGTTCTGATCATTGTTGTACTGTCAATGTCCTTCTCTTCTTGCTATCATCTGCTTTGCAATGCCATGTCCTGATGCGAATAAACCTTCTGGCGTACGCTTACATGCATTTCTGTCAAAACAAAAATATATATTGTGTTTAATTTTCCTTATTACATGCATTTTTGTCTCTCTCTCTCTCTCTCTCTCTCTCTCTCTCTCTCTCTCTCTCTCTATATATATATATATATATATATATATATATATATAGTTTTTTTTTCCTTTTGCATGCATTTTTGTCAAGAAAAATATTTATTTTATTTTTCCTTATACATGCATTCCTTGTTTTTACATTCCCTCGTCATCTTTTTACTTTACCTTATGCATGTCTCATTATGCAAATAAGGAAGACACGCCTTCAGACATAATGACAAAAATAACTTTCTTATACTGTATTAGAACTTCTAAAAGTATATAACTAAATACATAAGAAAACAAGCTTAACTTACCATGATTCCAGCGGTTGAACCTTAGGGAGAATCCCTCTGAAGCGCAGCTATGATTGATTTCTCCTGCTTGCAGAGACCCGGCCGGCAGCAGCCATGTTGCTTCAGTTGTGCCTGAGTCGACTGGGGGCATGGTTTGTAGTGGCTGCTATTCTATTCTATTCTATATATTGACAAAAATGCATGTAATAAGGAAAAACAAAGGTATTATTTTTTGCGATGGAAATGCATGTATAAGGAAAAGGAAAAACATGTATGATTATTTTAGACAAAAATGCAAGTAATAAGAAAAAATAAAAAATAAATATTTTTCTTGACAGAAATGTATGTAATAAGGAAAATGAAAAAAAAAATATATATATTTATTTGCAAAAATGCAAGTATAAGGAAAAGCTATATATATACAGACGTGGACAAAATTGTTGGTACCCTTCATTAAATCAAAGAAAAACTCATTATGGTCACAGAAATAACTTTAATCTGACAAAAGTAATAATAAATAAAAATTATATAAATGTTGACCAATGAAAGTCAGAGATTGCTTTTCATCCATGCTTCAACGGAATTATTTAAAAAATAAATGCATGAAACAGGCCTGGACAAAAATGATGGTACCCACAACTTAATATTTGGTTGCACAACCTTTTGAGGCAATCACTGCAATCAAATGATTCCTGTAACTGTCAATGAGACTTCTGCACCTCTCAGCAGGTATTTTGGCCCACTCCTCATGAGCAAACTGTTCTAGTTGTTTCCGGTTTGAAGGGCGCCTTTTCCAGACAGCATGTTTCAGCTCCTTCCAAAGATGCTCAATAGGATTGAGATCAGGGCTCATAGAAGGCCAGTGTTTTCCTCTTAGCCCTTCTTGGGTGTTTTTTAGCTGTGTGTTTTGGGTCATTTTCCTGTTGTAAGACCCGTGACCTGCGACTGAGACCATGCTTTCTGACACTGGCCAGCACATTTCTCTCTAGAATCCCCTGATAGTCTTGAGATTTCATTGTACCCTGCACAGATTCAAGACACCCTGTGTCAGATGCAGCAAATCAGCCCCAGAACATAACCGAGCCTCCCCCATGTTTCACAGTAGGGACCGTGTTCTTTTCTAGATATGCTTCATTTTTCCGTCTGTGAACATAGAGCTGATGTGCCTTGGCAAAAAGTTAAATTTTTGTCTCATCTGTCCACAGGACATTCTCCCAGAAGCTTTGTGGCTCGTCAGCATGTAGTTTGGCATACTCCAGTCTGTTTTTTTTAATGATTTGTCCTCTGGCTCAAACAGCGAAGGATGTTCCGATCTGACACTGATGTTCCTTGAGCATAAAGTTCAGCTTGGATCTATTTTGAAGTCTTTCTAGGCTCTTTTGTTACCATTTGGATTATCCGTCTCTTTGATCAGTCATCAATTTTCCTCCTGCAGCCACGTCCAGGGAGGTTGGCTACAGTCCCATGGATCGTACATTACTGAATGACATGTGCAGCTGTAGTCACAGAAACATCTAGCTGCTTGGAGATGGTCTTATAGCCTTTACAGTTAACATGCTTGTCTATGATTTTCTTTCTCATCTCCTGAGACAACTCTTTCCTTTGCTTCCTCTGGTTTATATTGAGTGTGGTACACACCACGTCACCAAACAACACAGTGACTACCTGGAGTCCTATATATAGGCCCACTGAGTGATTACAGGATTGTAGACACCTAGGATGCTGATTAGTGGACATACCTTGGATTAACATGTCCCTTTGGTCACATTATTTTAATTCTTTTCTAGGGGTACCATCATTTTTGTCCAGGCCTGTTTCATGCATTTATTTTTTAAATAATTCTGTTGAAGCATGGATGAAAAGCAATGTCTGACTTTCATTGGTCAACATTTATATAATTTTTATTTATTATTACTTTTGTCAGATTAAAGTTATTTCTGTGACCATTAGGAGTTTTTCTTTGATTTAATGAAGGGTACCAACAATTTTGTCCATCTCGGTATCTCTGCTTTTATTTTTAATTATGTCATTATTTGACTGTGATATTCTGCTCTGTTACCTGGCCCCAAAAGTGGCCAAATAGGGGCCAACTTGGGTCTTAGGTTGTGAGTTCCAGAATGCTCCATGTTTTATGATGGTACCTGGTTCCACAGGAATGCCGATTCTGATTATTTCTGTTAGTAAAGTCATCATTGTTTATAGAGCTTGTTCACCCATCCAAACTCAAGATCCCTGATGTCTAGGAAAGCTCTAGGTTTTCCGTGCCTCTAGTGTCTAACAGAAAACCACAAAAGGCTCTGGTGGACACACATGTACTTGTTTTCTGGGTAACTTCAAACTACATCTCACAGAGTGTCATTGTTGTCTAATGTTCATAAATACCAAGCAGAATAAAAGAAACGTTCACCATCCCCGCAAAACAACTTCAGGGCTGTTTTCACTTCATTTTTTTTAAATCAGTTCTCATGTAATTATATAAAAAAAAAAGTGTATTAAACCGAGACATGACCCAGCCGTTAGTGGCTGCCACACGTTCTTTAGCTGGTTTTGGGGCGTCCCAAGGCTGGAAGAAATATAAAAGCATGGTTTTTGTCCACACCGCAGTCTTGTCTCAGTGGAAGAACCACCAAAAGGTGGCACCATGGGGACATCCTGATAAAATGCCCCCAACACCATCAGCTGAATCCTTTATATGTAGAGCATTTACTCTAAGTTCCTCATCCAACTCCAAGGCTGAGCCTAGCTACAACGCAGAGTTACTTGTACACCAGATCTCATTTTTGTCAATCAGGATACATAAATCTCATAAACATAAGAGAGGTTTGAAAGATTGACGGTGAATCAAACGCTTTTGTGTCTCAGATCCTTCTCTACCATGATGTACTGAAGCAAAAGACGCCCCCCCTACAGACAAAGCTTCAGTCCATCTCCCGCTTCATGGTACAAGAGCTAATCTGCATCTGGCAAAGTTGGACGGCAGACCCAGAGGGAGTAATAAGTTACAGTGTGAGTTCATGGTTCTTCCTCGCGACAACCATGGACTCACAAGGCAGAATTCAGTTTATTTATTAGGCATCAATTCACAACAGGACTCATCTCCAAGCACAAAGCAAACTGATCAAATTAGCATCTGATTATATGGAATCAGATTCTGTATATTTTAAATTCATATTGATCCAAGTAATTCCAGTTATTACAGACGGTCTACCTCAATCAATTACAAAAATAAATTCCCAAGCAAGCCCAGACGGCTGCATGAAATGTATAATTGAGTTTGCAGCAATTCCCTGAGCAATCATGACACAGCGATTCTGAAGGGGAACCACTGCTCCTTACAATGGAGGAAACCTCCAGCAGAACAAGTAATCTGCAGCTACCAGCTGAGGGATGAGAGGACAGGAAAGCAAAACAGAAGGGAACCCAAAGTCAACAGCAGGAATTAGAAATCCAATAGTAGAGGAAAATTTCATAACCAAACGTCTAAAGCTTTGGGAGCTAGGTTACTTTTTTGGTACCAGTGGTTCTCCTGATCACTCCCAACTTCTGATCACTTTTTCCTGGTCCAAGTGCAGACATTTCCTGAAAATATAATCAAAATCCATCTAAAAACTACAAACAATCAAGCAAGCAAACCCTGGTAAAAAAAACATAACCTCCTTAACGGAGGTAAAACATATTTAAATTATTTCACCTATATTTGATCAATATCAGAATAACATTTTAAAATATGGACTTATGTTAATTTTAAGCTTATCAGTTGGTTGATTAAGGTTCAAAGTATTTTTTTTTGTTCTATTATTTGTAATAATTATATAGAAATTCTGTTTGGTTCTTGTTCCATTGTTCCTGTTGCTCTCTTACAGCTGTAGAACCAATGGTTCCACCCTCTGATGGACAGTTTTTCCCGGAATTGTGACGCCGTTTGAATCTTCTCCAGCTGAAGCTCTCCTGCTGCATTCAGACTGATCACCACATACAGCAGCATCACCCTCACTGCTGATCTCTGGGTGGTCTCCCGTTTCTGCTGTTTCATGGTGGTAGTGAGTCTGTTGGTTTATGATTCATGCAGCAGCATTTTAATGTGATTAACTCAGAAAACAGCAGCAGCTTGTGTTTATGATTAAATCAGCTGTAATGAGTGCTTATTAAACTGACATGTTGGGCTGCACAGTGGGGTTCCATATCCTCCGGATGGGGGGTTTCCACTCTGCCTGCCCTGTGATGGTCAGGTGAAGCATTGTGGCCACTGTTACACTTTAGCCACCACACACATTCACCTGAGAGTTAACAAAGGATTTTTATGTTCATCTAACTACACGTTTCCTGTTGGGAACTGCTAGAATAGTCACCTTTTGGTTGCATGGGGTGGGGTGAAAAGAGCAACTAGAACCTTAGGTTATATCTCTGCTCTGCTATTACATCTTGTTCCCACATTGATGGAGGCTTCATGCCCCAGGCTGGTTTAGGTCTCAAAGTTCAGCATTTTGTCTGAGACAGTGAGGTTTGGTAATTAACTTTGTTCCACCTCCTACTGTTAACTTGTGCTGCTTTTCATGAGCCTATATCGGGCCCTGCAAGGGCAGTTTGACAGATTGCAACTTGACAGCCGTCTATTTTATGTGGATTTTACGTGAGAGACTGACACATATTAGTAGCATGCAACAGTGAAATAGAGAGAACATTTTTTTAGCAATAAAAAAAAATCAGAGAAGAAGGCAACAGCTTTGAGGTAAATCTGGAGAAACTATTAGTTGTGCCCAAATAATCTGATATCTGATATAACAGGACACAAATCACAGATCATCGCAAAAATATTTCATGACTGCTTGTTATCTCTGGGTACTCCAATCACCTTTTGTGTATAAAAATGTTTTTGGAAATGTTGTAATTGGTTTATTGTTTTTAATAAGATATAAAACAACATAATATTTTCTGCTTTACTGTCTGCTTTAAAACAAAGCCAGGGAAGCAATTGGATGGTTTCAGGGGAGCCAAACTAGTTCTCAAAGGCCAATTGTCCTTCAATTTTAGATTTATCTCTACTCTCTGGTAATACACCAAAATGAAATAGCTGATTCGCCTCATTGGCATGCAGTACATCAAGTTCTTCAGAGTCGTGCTGATGACCTAATTATTTGAATCAAATGTGTTGAAAAAGAGACATATCTACAAATTGCAGGGCACTGGTCCTTGAAGACATGTGTGTTTAAATTAAAGTGTGTTCTTGTGTTAAAATAGCTCAGTCAAAGTCCTCACCCAAATACATAATATGTCCAAGATTTTAAAAGTGATGCGTATTAATATTCTTTATTGAATCCTGCTGAGTTTGTGGTTGTAACATGACAAATTATGAGGATATTTATATTTGCAAAGATGTGAGATGGTGCATTTTCAGTATCAGGGTAATTTTACCAGACCATCATGGTAAGCCTGTGAATCCACAACACTGACCAGCCCTGACAGGGCTCTAAGGCTGGGAATACACTTGCTTTTTAACCTCACGTTACATCGCGTTGACTCAAGCAGCAGCCTGCGTATTGGGGACATACTTGCTTGGGTACTGCACGTACCACTGGAGAGTTCTACTAGTGGGCATAGTATGGATCTCAGACCGAAAAGAGAGATTTGTAGAGTAGATACAAAACAAAATTGGAGACCACAGAGGAGATAATCAGCTGGTTAATTTTCAGATCTAAAAAGATATTAAAAAGACAACAGCAGTGTGTAAGAATGGTATGCAAACCCGTATTTACTGCTATTCTTGCTTGTTTGCCTTCTGCGTTTGCTGCCATTGACTCCGTGTACGTACAGCTGGTCAAATAGCACTCTACTGTACAGTCCCTCTAGTGGTGATGCTCATATTGCCCCATGCAGATGCGTGACACTAATTTCAGGGGAGGTGCACAAATCATGCTTGAAACAAACGCAAGCTATGCGAGGCAGCAACGATAAACACGCATATTAAATTAAAAGCAATTATATTCCCGACCTAAGAGGAGCTGGCCAACAGATTAACCCCATCAAACAAGATTTGATAAAATTACCCTTAAGCTCCAACAGTGGAAATGTGCCTAATGTGTTTTTGTTGCAAGTATAGCTAAAGAACTGCAATGCGTTGAAGGTAACTTCCTGTTCTTGACTTGATCTTCAAAATTAAACTGAAAACTCAGGTAAGAATACCTGATCTGAGTCATTCATCTCTGATCACCTAATTCTGGTCCTTTTATATTTGACCTCCTGCTTTTCATCATTCAGAATCTACCACACAGTTTGGGTTATGCCAATCATAACTTCACTGTTGGTGTTGGTCAGAATGTATCACCTTATTTCGGTCATTGCTGTTTCAGTATTTTAGATTAGGCCCTGTAAAGTAATATTTCTAATGTGATTAGGATTTGATTACTTATTCGCTTATTATTCAAAGACAGTTCAAGAGCAATTATATTAATACTTATATACATATTCAGAGTGTATCATATAAGTCAGCATTTATTTGGCAAAAAACCCCAATCATATTTCGTCCAGCCAATTTATTGCTGGATGGCATCGGTTTTCCCAAGCTGTTCGGGTCAGAACCAGCCGCCTCTTATCTCTGAAACACTGAGTCCCCAAGGTTCTTGATCTTGGTAACTAATTCTAAAATTTGAGGATTTCCTAGTTTTATGTCAACCCATTTTAATCAGTTTAGGTAATTCACCTTACTGTTTACTTTTAGCTGTGCAATTTTAGTACACTTTTTATTCAAACTCTTTTTAGGCTTTTCATTTATCAGTGCAAACATAAACTACAATCTCCTTTTTAATATCCGCTGATGAAGGGTTATCCCTTTTAAAAGCTACAACAGTGCCAATAATAATTAGTCATTACCCATTCTTATGATTAATATACAGAACAATCAATGGCCAGTGTTGTCATGCATTAGCTGTCCCTACTCTGGTCCTGACATGATCCTACATCTGTGTTAGAAAATCCTGTAAAGAAGAAGAAAATTTAGACTTTTAAACTCAATCGAAAAACCTATACAATGGTTTATGGTTCATATTGTTTGGTTCAGATCCATAGTTTAACCTTACACAACCCGGTTTAGGTTCAGATATGACCACATGATTCCGATTGCAGTCATAGATGTTGTGTGCAGAAATAGGACCAGATCGTAGTTCCTTGCATGGGACTCTGAGGTCAAACGAGTGTACCAGAGGTGGAGCTCATCCCCCTGAAGAGTCAGTCCCCTGTTTTCTTCAGTTTTATTGCCTCATTCATTGTGTTTGACCAGAGGCGTTCCAGAATTAGCAGAGCTATGCGTGTCTGTCATGTTCAGTCGCTAAAGACCAGCCGGCATCTCAATCAGAGCTCCCTGAGGCAAAGCCCAGGCCCCGGCCCTGGAAGGACAAAAGAGCCGTCTGTTGAGGGTGTCCCCCTGCTTCAGAGATGGTCCTCAGCTCTACTGTCCATTAGCATATCAACTTGGATTTGGGGGTTTTGTGAGCCTGTAAACAAAGTTTCAAGCAAGAGCGGGAATAATGTCTCTACTGTACACCAGATGTGAACAATGCAGCGCTGCGTAAAGGAATTCATGACGGCCTCCACACAAAAGGCCTCATTCTGTTAGGCTGCAGGTCCTGCATTATTTTTAGACCGCCGTCTGACTGGTGACCCACCACAGATTCTCTCTGATTGGCCTTTCCTGTCATGTGAACTCAGGTATCATAAAACGGAAAATAAATATTTGATCTCAGTTCTTCACACTAATTTCTCTTTTTGATCATTTTGTTCTGAGGAAAGTTTTTCTGTTCCACTTCACAAATTGTGATTTCATATGGTTTGAGAAGTCTGATTTGTTATCCTGCTTCTCTGACCCTCATTTGTCTCATTTGTTTTTCTAGTGAGCTAAATATGCAGGTATGCAACTCCCCATTCGTTTGTAGCTTCAATGTTTTAGCTAGTATTAGACACACTGACAGCCACTACCTGTACTAACTGGATGGTTTGTATAGGTTCTTCAGTAGACTCAATGGGGTTGGTCATGGAGAACCAGGAGGAGTTTAATCCGGGACTACCATCAAACTACAGCCAAACCTGTGAAACATGGATGCAAAGAAGATGATCAGACTTGAGTATCTAAAGGACAGATGTCAAACTCTGATCGTTGAGAGCCAGTGTTCTGCAATTTTTGTTGGTGTCTCTGCTTTGATAATCCCACATCAGATAATTACGATCTTTGACAAACTTTGAACCACTTGATTGCATGGCAACTTGATTTATTCATGTTGAACCAGGGGCACATCTGAAAATCGCTTTGGTGTGGGTACACTCTAAACCCAAATTAGTAATCATTAATAAATACGTTCATGGTAAGTGATTGCACTTAGATGTATACTTTTTACAAAATTAAAAAACACACTAATCAAAGTCTGTTCAAATATAGTCTTGTGTCCAAATTAATCCATTACTAAAGAACTCAATGTTTTACAACTAATGTTTACGAGTAATTGCCTTAACAATTACTTGCGTATAGCTGTAATCATTACTCATGTTTATCAGTATGTAATTCTGATTTTTAATAGTTACAATTATGTAATCATAGTCTTTTATAACATTACACAATAATTGAAATTAAGTTTTGTTTTTGTAGTATTTTTTTTCAATAGCAACATTTTAGACATCTAAATAAAATGCAGTCTTCTGTCTCTTAACAAATGACAACGGCATATTTCATCACATACAGCATTTTCAGTGTAAAACAAGCTATGTCATCTGTTGTGATTTGCTCCTTTGTCATAGTGTTGGGTTGGTTTTGTCCCTGGGATGCTTGAAGTTGAATGGGGTGTGGTCATTGATTGGTGGGCCCTTTCCCCTTTCCTGATTGGTGGATTGTAATGTGACCAGGGATGTGTTTGAAGTAGGCCCCTCCCCTTTCTTAACTACACACACCCAACTAGCTGCAATGCAAGTTTAGTTCAATTATTAGAGCAATTATTTTTTTCAGCTAAATAGTACAATTAAATATTTTTGTTTAGTAATGATAGCAGGTTTTTACAAAACATTATAGTATAAGTAATGATCACTCAGAAGTTTAACTAAAACAAATTCTGGGTTTACAGTGTAGCAGGCCTGCACTTGCCAAAGACGTCACACTATGGCAACGCCACTTAAACAATCTACATTGCGTCACAATTATTAACCCTGCCAAGTGCTGTATGGTGAAATTTAAAAGATACATAAATGTTAATAAAAGCTACTGTGGGGATAATCTAGAAAATTTGACATATCTTCTCTTGTACTGCTACATATGGGCTTTGGAAAGAGTTTATTGAGAGATTTTCCCTTATGATGGAAAACATTTTTAACATTTTTTCTTTTCATTTTTTTAGAATACCCCCCAACAAAATTATAAATGTTTAACCATAAATACAATCGATATCAGACTATCAGGAAAAGGTCCTTCAAAACAATTTGTATACGTACATACATTTTTGCATGAGAACAATTTATGTAACACCCCTGGCTCTGTTGAAATATTCTGTATACTTAATTTTTTGTGAGTTGTATACTTGATATTTGTTCAATAACGCTCTTAAAATAAAAAATGCTGTACTACTGTATTGTCAGCATCCAGCTAATAATGTAATACGAGTAACAAGCTAGTAACCCATGAAAAGATCGTTATCAAGTTATGGTGTGCCTACCATCATCTCGACCCTGCCGTGAGAATCACAACGTAGATGCGAGAAGACCCTCAAACTTAAGAGTGTAAGCATAGCTGAAGTAAAGATGAACCTGCAAGGGATCATTATTTTAATACAATATGCCAACCATCAACCTCCACCCTGACGTGGGGGGCTGAGAGAACGATTGGCCATGACAACGTGAAGTTGTGGTTGCAACCTCAGACAGTTGAAACAAGTCCCTTCACTTTAATGACAATAAGACTATTTACATGTTTTGTAAAAAATTGAACAAAAAACACAAAGGACCAAAAGGGAACATCAAACTTTAATTAGATCATATGCTGCTTTCACACATATTCTACAATATTTTTGTTGGTAGAAAAAGATATTTAGGCTTACTTTAGGCCAGGTTTTCAACATGATTTGGGAAGAAATTCAGTTTCGGTTTCCTGATTTTACAAAGTCTGCTTCTCTAAGGCACTAACAACCTTAAAGTCATCTACTACAATAATTCGAAACGTCTCAGACATCCAGCCTAGCTCAGGTGTAATTGCCTCTCAGGTCTAACTGAAACGCTCTTTGAGAATTAGATGCCCATTCGTCCTCCCCATTCGTCCTCCCCATTCGTCCTTTTGTCCCTCTGCAAAGGATCTGCTGCTCTTCATGTTCTGGTGTGTATTCCTCTGATCCTGTCACATGAACGATCCTGTGACTACTTGCTTCCTCGCTGCCACCATCAACAAGTCATGCTAATTAGTGGTTTTGGTGAAGAAGCACGAAGCCCCAGGAGGGAAAGTTTGGCACACAAAGGTCCGTTGTCCCTATTGCTCTGTGTCTTCCAGGACCGGGTCACGGTTTGTCCTACAGAGAGACACATAAAGAAGGTTTACAACTTTGAATCTGATCCAACAACACGAGCTCGGATGTTTAATGGCAGAAACTCTGGACAGGATAGAGCTGGGGGCTGCTAGCAGTTCTTTTCTTTTTATTAAGGAATAAATAATCAAATAAAACAGGAGGACATCAGCAAGATCCATGTGAAAATCTTAAAACCTGAAAAATGATTTATCAACACAGAGGACTCATGAATCATCATAAAACATGTACAGTTACTTTGATTGTCCACCTGTGAAACGAGCTCAAACCTTAAAATATTGGTATTAGCAATAGCGTAAAATTAAAATGTAATGATTATTTATTTAAAAATTAGATTTTAACAAAGTCTGTGGTAGCACTTATGTAATTATTAAAACACACCTTTGCTAATTGATCTGTACTTAGAGTCTTTTTATAACATTTCACAAAATTGGACCATATTGAAGACAGACCTCTGATTTTCACTATTTGGACAGTCTCTCAAGATCAGAGGTTTGCGATTCTACTCCCCAAGTGCGACTGTCCTGCAACTTTTGGATGCATCCATGTAACAAGACAACTTAAACAAAAGGCTGAATTACCACATTGACATGACAGCAAGTTTAACTAAGGCCTGGTCATTAACTGTTCATTTCATTCTGATGTGTTGGAGCAAGGATGCATTCTCTTCAGATCACCTTCCAGCTTATCTGTAGGGTTTGGGGGCTGAAATGGAAATTAAAATAGGTTGATTTTGTGTTTGTTGAAGCATTTCTCTAGAGCTGAACACTGATGCCTTGAGGGTTCTGAAAATTAGAAGACTTTAGAGGACAAGATGAAGTCCTTTCCTGTTATCAACTCTGCTTCTCAGGAAAAGACCAAGGAATGTAATAGAAAATATTAAACCTTAAAGAGGTGTCAGCAGTCTTTTTTTCTGATTATAATTATCCAGAACTAAATACCGTTTAATATTTGAATGAAACTTATTTAAAACAAGATGGTTTGGATTATTTTTAGACGTGCATTAGGGTAGATTTAAGATCATTTTCAACACACTGCAGTGTTCTGGTTGTTCTGTCTTACTTAATATTGCAGATATTTTTTGGGATTTAGACTCAGAAAGCACCATCATTTCCAAAATCACCAAATATTTTGTTCTCTTAAGAAAATTAATCACGGTTAGTTTAACTTTTGCATTTCTGTTTTAAGGAAAACCATTCCATGCAGACCTGCATTGCTTTCTACGCTGAACTTGCCACTCACAACATGGCGGACATCCGTTCCTGCTCTGTCAAAAAGTCAATGCAGTAATCTCTCTTCCATTTCTCTGGCAACAACAGGGCGTGAAGCTTCAATCTCTGGGGCTCCTAATATCAATTTAAACCTTCTCCAGATGCAGGAAGTTTCAAGATTAATTCCTGTCAGAAGATCAGCTCTCCAGCAGAACAATTGGTTTTACTTCTGTGCTTTATAATTAACATCTTCGATTTACATGTATTGGTATGGTCACATGACCTGCCTGACCTTTCACTACGTCCTTTACCCTGTTGGTGACTCCATTCCACCACTTTGGTTAATGATGGAGCCGTGATGGAGCCTGAGGCAGATCAGCGAGTATAGCACAAAGACGAGGCAGAGGCCAGAACGTTACTAGTCTGTCTGAGGGTTCCTGACTATTTCTGTGTGTTACTGAGTGTGTGTCAGGGTGGTGGTGGTGGTGGTGGTGGTGGGGGGGGCACACTGTTCCTCCCTGAGCTCTGGACGATGAAGCCCAACATTGTGCAGCCTTTACAATGGTCACACTGTCGACACCATGCGTCTAATTCAATTAGCCTGGAGACGGTGCATAAATTCCCCCAGAATTCCTCTGATGAGCCTGTGTTAGCCTCCCGAGTGGGGGGAGCAGTCTGAGCGCGCTCAGTAACCTGTCACACACAATGAGGGGCCAGTCAGTCAGAGGACGGACTGTCGACTGCCAGGCCTGGGCTTCATCCTTCGGACATCACAGAGATGACCGACGAGAGGGAAACCTCGACACACATTGTGACGTTTGGAATATGGAGAAAACTGTCAGAAAACCTTTGACATGTGGAAAACACCACAGAAACAATAAACTAGTAAACTGGTTAACATAATCGGGGGAACCTGTTCAGAATAACCTAATTTAGGGTTTCAAAATAGCCTGAAGAACTGGTTCTAAATAATCCAATAAACTAGTCAAGCGTAACCAGATGAGCTGATTTTATAAAACCTAATTAACTGCCTCATTCATATTTTGAGCTACCAAAATATAACCTGATTAGTTACTCAAAATAATAAACTTGTTCAATATATACAGTTTTATGTAACCTTGTGGAATGGTTCAAGAAAATCAGATAAAATGGTTTAAAGTAACTGAGGAACTAAACAACAAAACAACTGAGGAACTAAACAACAAAATGTTGATAAATCGGTTGAATATAACTTAGTGAACTAGTACAACCTGATGTGTTATAACTCTGGAAATGCATTCAGAGTAGCCTGATGAACTAGTAAATGCTTCATGATGACCTGGTTGAGAGTGACCCAAGGAACTGGTTTAATAAAATCTAGTGACCTGTTCAGAAAAATGGGATGAAGTGATTGAAAATAAATGGATAAAATGGATTAATGTACCTTAATAAACTGGTTCAGAAAGACCTGAGTAACTGGTTAAGAAAAACCACAAAAAAAAAACCTGAATAAATTACTGTAATCCACCCTGGTGAACTGGTTCAGAAAGAACTAATGAACTAGTTAATACACCATGATGGACCAGTTTAGAGTTACCTGAACTGGTTTAATAAAACCTTGTAAACTTGTACAAGAAACTGGTTGAAAATGACTAGATAAAATGTTTTAAAGTACTTTAGTGAACTGGTTCAGATTGACCTGATGAACTGGTAGAAAATAACTATATATATATATATATATATATATATATAACAAATTAAATAGACTCCAGTGAACTGTTCAATAAAGATAATCTAGTTAATACCCATGATGCACTGATTATGAATGATTTGATTAAATGGTTTAATGGTAAAATTGTTCAAAAATGAACTTGGTATAAAATACCCAGATTAATGGTTTAATGTGATTTGGTGAACTGGTTCGGAAAGACCTAATGAAATGGTTGAAAATAACTGGATGAAATTGTTTAAAGCACTTTAGTGAACTGGTTCAGATGGATCTGATGAACTGATATAAAAAGAAACTAGATAAACAAATGAATGATAATAAAGGATTTCATTTATATAGCGCTTTTCAAGACCCTCAAAGCGCTTTACAATTCTATTACTCATTCAGTTGCCCTGGGGCAGACTGAAAGAAGCCAGGCAACCATTTTGCACCATCGACTCCTCTGACCGATACCAGTGGGGAAGGTAGGTGAAGTGTCTTGCCCGAGCACACAACGGCATGTAACAGGTCTAAGCAAGTTCTACCACTGAACTACAGTGGACTCAGGTGAACTGATTTGATGATCTAGTTAATACCCATGATGCACTGCTAAAGAATGATTTGATTAAATGGTGTAATGGTAAAATTGTTCAAAAATGAACCAGTTGAAAATATCTAGATTAATGGTTTAACTTGGTGAAGTGGTTCAGAAAGACCTACTGGACTGGTTAAAATTTACCTGTTGAACTCTTACATAATATTTGGATGAATTGTGATGCTTTGTGGATTCCTGAATGTGTTTCTTGGTTTTTGAGTATTTGTATTTCACCCACAGTTCCGCTTTATGGGTCCCAGATACCACACAGAACCTGACCTGCTGGGTTTTTCTCTAAACTGTTGGGCTCCACTGCAGCTACCTGCAGGCTCTGGGCCCTCTGCCAGCTGCACTTCCTTCTCTTCACTCTTCAGCTCATAAAACTGTCAGGACGTTCATACTCTCCCTGACCTCTGACCCCATTAAACTCCCATCATTTCCCTGTGTTACCCTCCGTGTTCCTACTGCAGCTGGGATGTCTGGAACAGCAGCCAGAGTAATACCACACCTCGAATCTGAAGCTCAAGCAAAATTTGTCTGCATCAGATCACAGCTGAAGTTCCCTTCTGTCTGCGGAGCTGTTGGGATTTTCTTGACTCGTTGTTTTCTGTCTCGTACGTGAACAAATGATCCAGAGAACATCTCTTAGGGTGGTAAAGCCCTGGGAAGATGTTTGCCTTAAAACGTCAGCTGACTTGTCCAAATGATCAGAAGACACTTTATTCCAACATTTATCCTGTTAAAAACTGTCAATCTCCAGAAAAAAATCAGAGAATCCACATCTACATGAATCATCTGAAACACTGATTACAGTGGTTACCATCCATCAATTAGCCATCACAGTGTGACAACAATCTATCCTACCAACCAATCAACTGTCCAGAATCTAAAGAATCTGAATTCAAACCTGTAAAGACCTGCTGATTCATCTCATGTTGGTTAGATAACATTTTAAAGTCAAAGATAGATCTTTTTGTCTGAGATGTGTGAAACTCTACCAGCTGTTGGGACAGCTTGTGGCATGCTGAAATTAGGTAACTTTGTGATGAACTTCCTCATTCAGCCAACCTCACCTGTGAGAAGTAGCTGACCACTTTGTCTTGTGAAATGTTCCGGCTTGTGAAATAACTTCCTGTTGATGGAGGTAGGAGCTGCTTCAGAAAGAGTACAAACGCACTTCAAGCAGGGCAGGCAGTGTGTTCAAGTAAGCCCTCTGCAAAGAGTTCAGTAGGGCTTTTTGTACTGCAGGTCCTAGATCAGGTCTGCTGCTGTTAGAGAATATTCTTCACGGTTCACCTCAGCGACACAAGAACTCAGAGGGTCAAGCCAACAAAGTTACATTTTTGTAAACAGAGAAATTAACTGATTTACAGCAGGGAAACCTAAAAAAGCAGATCAAGTGCTCTGATATGCAGTTTACCTGATGAGAGTCTCTGATCTGCTGCAGCTCTATCACTCTAATGTGCTTCAATTTGATTCCATCCTCCTCCTTTTGGAGTTTAAGCTCCTTCAGTAAAACTTTCTGTCAGCTGATGTGTGTGTGACGGTTCTGATGCTCCGCAGGAGCCACAACATGTCACCACAACAACCTGGCTGAAGCTTGAAATTCCTCTGAGGCACTGGTAAGCAGCCATGAAGGATCAAAGCGCCCACTCAGACTGTTCTCAGATCAGCACCTGGACCATAATCTGCCGTCTGACTCCCACAGACTCCGATTAGCACCTGGAGTCACCTGATCAGAGGCGGTTATCAGCTGTCTGCAGGAACACATTGTAGAACAGGAGCATCAGAGAGCTGATGAAACTGGGATTCACAGTTTGGGTGAAAACTTTTATTTTTATTTTTTATGTGTGCTGTCTGGCAGTGTGGCACACAGAAATGACGTTGCAGTACCAAGCTGAAGCCCAACAGATTTACTTTCAAGAGTGGAGCGTTGCAGCTTTTGCAATAATACTCCACTTGATATACATGTTCAAGAAATCTTTATTAGAATTTTTTAAAAATATTTTTTGGACACTGAGATGGAAAATAAAGGGGAGAAAGACAAGATGAAGACAGGTGGGAGAAAAATTTAAGAGGAAGATGGTGAATGGAAGATAGAGAGCAGAGAGAGGGATAAAAGAAAACTATGATAAAAGAAACCAAACAAACAATCCAAACTGAGAACTACATAACTACTACCCACAGATACATACATAAATTCAACAGCATCACTGAAAAGCTCATTGTACCAGTTCTTACAAGATGTATGTGGTAAATTCAGTGCAAGAGTGGATAAAATTTCAACTGAGAACTCGGGGAAGGCCTCGCATCTGTGGAAAGACAGTCATTTAGATCCAATCTGAGACATCCGAGAGATGACGAAAGTAAGTTATGTTTCATTTGGACGCCTTCATCTCTCATCAGCTTTTATCTAAGTGAATAACTCTGATATTTTGCATCACAAAAATAAGCTTCAGTTTTTTCCTAAATCAAACACGGCCTGTTAGGATGTTATCAGTCATGTTTGAGCTGGATGTGTCCTGCTTCGACAATTGGAGATAGTCTCGATCTTTGTATCATCTGAATAAGAACTGGGGTTTTAGTGAAAAAGTAGGGAGAAAAAAAACATGAAACGGACAGTTTGCTGTGGAGTAGTTAAGTCGTACCTGTGTAAACACTGTCTAGTAGGTTTAGCAGGAATCTTCAAATGAGAAGAGGAGAATAATTAACTGGCTGACCTCTGGAAGAGAGAAGAAACTCACCGGACCAAACATGCTGCAGAATTTTACGTTTACTGTTAGGGTCAGCAGAAGGACTCAGAAGAAGTCAGGCGGATCAGCCCGGAGGAAAAGATACAACAGAAACACCTTGCAGCAGCTTGAAAGCGAGAAAACATCAGCAGACAGGGGTTTGGTAATAACAAGTCATATGAGTCAGCCTGATTTCTCCTGTCTTAACCTCTGACCTTCAAAGGTTTTGGTTGCAGGATAACATTTCTTCCTGTTTTTCCTCTCAGAACATTGTTCAGTTCCTCGCTAAGTTTTAAACTGAATCGATTTGTGAGAGGATGTCAAAGTTAAGATGTGTTGGGATGTGACCAGGAATTTTACCTGGAATGTTTGTATTAGTACAAGAAACTCCTCTGTAGCTATAGCGCCCACTTCCTGTTCTGAGCTTCCACTAAACACTCGTTTATTGTTTGTTCCATGGGAGTTCAAACTTAGTAAACTTAAAATTTAGTTCAGTTCTGCGCATCTCAAATAATTTCAATTTAGTTCAGTACAAACCAGTACATCTCTATTCAGGTCAGTTAGTTCAGTGCAGTTCAACTAATGTTAAGTCAGTTAAATCAAAGTTGTTTCAGTTCAATCCAATTCAATTAATTTAAGTATTTGTTTTCCAGTCTGGAGCATTTTAGTTCAGTCTATTCTGGTTATTCTAATTATTTCCATTTCAGTTAATTTCAACGTAATCCAATTAATTTACATTTATACCTGTCACTACAGTCTAGACTATTTTACTTCAGCAGTTCAGTTCAGTCTAGTTTATTTAGTTAAAGCTATTTCATTTTAGCTCAGCTCATTGCATTATTATTTCAGCTCAGTTTTAACCAGTTCCTATAAATTTAGTCCAATAAAATTAAATTATGTTTGGTTCATCCAGTTTAGTCTAGTCTAGTTCTCACTGTTTCATTTTAGTTTATCTAGTTTAGTGTTTGGGTTTTTCCCCCAGTTTTTTCCAGTAATGTAATTCTAGTCCTGCCCAGTTCAGTCCACATTAATCTAGTTTGGTTTAGCTGAGTTCACTTCATTTCAATCCATTTCAGCTAAATTTCTTTCTCTTCTTTTCTGTAAAAATAATTTCTACTTAGGCCCGACCTATTACTAGATTGATTTAGTGAAGTCTAGTTCATCCAGTTTAGTCCAGTCCGGTCAGGTTTATCTCAGTTTGGTTCAATTCATTTTCTCTCCAGTAAAATTCAAATAGGTTGCACTGTTTAGCAAATTATAAAGGATCAGCTATTTACCCTCCAGACGAAAACAGTGTTGTATGTAAAACAAAAAAAAAAGTTTTTTGACGCAGCTTGAGGTCCTGACAAAAGCATTGCACTATGGTAAACTGAAACGGATGTTTCTTGTAACGTAAAGGCCGTTATCTGTGGGATGCAGAATACCATTGAACCAACTAGTCAGGAAGAACAGGCGGAAACATTCAGGTATCCTCCCATCTGATCCAGTTTGGAGCTTTTAAGGAAGCCTCGCTGCTTCAGGAGCTGCTGATACTCAACATAACCTCCACAGGAAGCTGAGGGTATTTATCAACCTGCATGCATGTGCCACCACAGGGTTAAATTTACTCCTTAACTATGACAGCATGTCAGTCTAAATACTCTACGGACAGAACTTTCTGCTGTCAAACACGGCGGAGACCTCAGAAAATATGGGGGGGGGGGGGTGAAAACTTAAGGGTGCAACACCAAATTCAACTAAGGTTACACTTCAGCTTGTGACTGTGCATTGGATGCATCTTCACTCTTTGATTAAAAAGACAATATAAAAACAACACTTTAAAAAAAATTCTAACTATTATTTCAGTTATTTTAATACATGTTTCAAATGTTTAACCATTTTAATTTGCCTGTTGCCATTTCTCGTTGCAAAAATGTTCACAAAACTGTTTAGAGTGATGATTCTTGCTCCTTTTGATTCAATACTCAAAACAACAAAGTTCCTGCTTCTAGGCTAGAAAGAATGTTGAGGTAGAGAGAGGATTGTTGCGTCAGAGAAACTGGGGGAAATTAGAGTCAAATGCATAGGGCAAATTAGTTTAATTAATGAATAGATCAAAATTAAAGGTTAAATGTGCAACGATTTCATAAAAAAATATATCTGAAAATAAATACTTTCATGGGGCAGTTAGAGGGGTGCAGAATGAAAGTAGAGAATTTCCTTAAAATTCTATTTGAATGAAAATATAACAAAATATAAAATTTGACAGGCCTGATGGACCCCCATAAAACATTTCCACAGTATCAAACACACACGTAAATGGCAACTTTCCTCCTGGATCATTAAGCTAACTCACTTGCTAATTTGGGTAACGTTAGCTGTCAGTTATACTCCTCCAGGATACGTTCCTCATGGACGCAGTTCAGGCTGCTCAGTGAGCATATCAGCAGCGAACCGGGCAAATAAATATTTTTCTATTGTTGTAACAAACAACCTAGACGCACTAGATGTCGCGTTCGTGTTCCATATACAACCTTTAAATGTAGCTTCTTTTTAATTCAATAAAACTTCGAGTTGCACTGTTTGTTCAGTTTCTTCTTCTGACTTATCACCAACAGAATGTGCATTACATTACTACCCACTATTGGTTGAGGCTAGAATTACTGTTGAAACTGGTGGGCAGCAGAAAGGTATGTTTTCTTGAATAAGGATTTACTTAATCATCCCTTATGTATCTAAATATTAGGTTTTGCATTTATGTCTTGATTGGAGATGACTATGGTTAGTATAAACTCTAAGATTCATTGTAATTGTCATCCGGGCCAGAGGTCAGGTCCTTATTAAGTTGTAGAAAGCTGTTGCTGTGTGACTTGCAAAATCGCAGAGGGGTTAAATTAATCTGTATACTCCATTGGTATCAGTTACCTGCACAACACCCAATCTCAGAGATCTGTTTACCTGATTCTGACTGAACTCCCTGGAGCTGCAGGGCAGATGTTCTGCCCACTCTGTCAGCATGATGGGAGCACTTACACTGTGATTAGTGTAATACCCCTTTAAACCCCCACTCTGACCTATAAACACCCCCTAATACCACCATAAACTCTCCCCACAGCTCAGATTAAGGTAAAACCAGACAGTCACATGACCTCAGGAAAGTCATATGACCTGCTTCAGGTGTTCGTTTACAGCTCTGTGTCAGCAGAGCCACCATCCTACCATTGACTGGCCTTCAGCCTAGTTTTTACAGTGATCAAACTATATTGATAACCACAGTTTAATATAGTTCCTCTTAATTTTATAGCACATTTATGCAGACATAAAATATAAAATGTGTTATTTACTATACTGCTGCTATAAATTATTATAATAATAATAATAATAATAATAATAATAATAATAATAATAATAATAATAATAATAATGTTTATACACATCTTATTAAACCTCAATAAATCAGGTACTGTGCTGACAACACACAGAGTCCTCTGCGCATGCTCTACCTGACCAGGTGAGATGCTTCACCTGTTCAGGTAGCATCCTGTGAGCCAATCAGCTGCAGCCTTCAGGTATACAGAGCAGCGAGCGGGGCGCGTGAGCAGAACAATTATCCCTCCGCGTGAAGATAGGTGGCGCGTGCGGCCACGAGTTCTCATGTCTGTTTATGAAGCAGTAAGACGGGGTGACAGGCGGCGGAAGGCGGCACACGGAGCGGACCAACCTGCAGTCCGGACTCACGGTCCAGACCCGGACCGAGAGACGCTCCGACACTCAGAACCTGCCCGGACGCTTCTGGACTTTTTGTTCCCGCAGCAGCAAACGACGAACCTCTCCGGTAAGAACCCTCTCTGCTTCCCCCCCATGCCATTCTCTCTGCTCCGCTGCTCACAGTTTACTCCGTGCAGCCAATCAGAGCGCAGCGCTTACCTGCACGGCTCTACCTGCGGACAGGTGAGAGGAGAGCCTCCAGGTGGGAGGGAGGCATGAGTGGAAGGAGGGATGGATGGAAGGATGGATGGGTGAAGCAGACCGTTATCTGACAGATAGAGTGTCTGAGCTGCTGCTCCGTTTTCTGGATTTAAATGTGATTACTGGATCGCTGGATGACTGCAGAGGATGGATGGATGGATGGATGGATGGATGGATGGATGGATGGATGCATGGATGCATTGATGCATGGATGGATGGATGCATGGATGGATGGAACAGTAGCAGGAGAGATGTTGTTATTAAATAGCGCAGCTGATTCCAGATCTGCAGGCCTGCGTGTTGTTGTTATGTAAGCAGAAAAGATTCAAAGCTGATATCGAAACGATTATTGATGAGTGATTGGTGAGGCCTGACAGATCAACAAGTTAGTTGTTGGGTGTAGCTCAGTGAGGAGGTGGGGCAGTGTGTGTGTGTGTGTGTTTGTGTAAGTGTGTGTGTGTCTATGCGTGTGTCCCCTCCTCCTGTCAGACCAACAGAGACGCTCCTCATCAGAGATCAGGCTGACGGGGACGCGGCTCGCTATGCGCTCTCCAGCCTAACAAAGTGTTGACAAAGTGCGCAGAGAGTGCGGGGAGCCGCTGCGGGAGTGTGTCGGGAGTTTCTGGGAGTGGACCAGGAGTTTCTGGGATTCGGAACCGGTCCGGGACTGACTTTGTGTGTCTGTGCTGTTGTCCAGGCAGCAGGAGGACCGGGACAGCCGGAGATGATGGCCCAGAGTCCCCGATGGAAGAGGCGCAAACAGCTCAACCCCCGCAGAAAGAGCGGTAAGACCGCACACACAAATATACCGCGAAACTCCGCTGAAAGTGTCGCAGACTGCAGAAAGTTTGGTGCGGGACGCTGCGGGGAGGGGACCGTTACCCGGAGCTCCGCATGCGGGTCACCGCGTGTCCGGGGAGCTGCTCTGTCTCCGGGTTTGTTTTGTTCCTCACAGGAGTTTCCGTTTTATCTCACAGTTACAAAATGTATAATATATATTATTATGTGAGTGCCTTATTGCTTACAAGGAAGATTTCTTAATGATTATAAAACAGTTATGCACATGATCTGACAGGGGGACAGCAGAGAGACAGAACATCACTCTGAAAGCTATGGATACAGGATCGGTTTAGTTTAACACGGAAAATAGCAGCGACAGAAACTAAACGAAATAGCGCTACATATGTAAGGAAAGGAATTTGTATTTATATGTTTTTAAAAAATGAACACGAATTAAAAAGACATGGAAAACAACTATAAGTTACAGCAACAGAACAAGAAGTGCAGATCAGTGTCTATAAAAAAAACAAAACTGCACATCATCAGAGATGGAATATTTTTTTCGCATAGCTACTGAGTTTTTGTTTTGTTTTGCTGTAGTTTTTTATATATTTATACTTTATCTAAATTTTTGGAAAAATAAAAAACTGTGTTTCTTCTGACTTTTTATTTAATTTACATTTGATTCGTTCCAGTTTAATTTAAACTCAACAAATTACTTTCTTTTTTGGCTTAACGTGTGAAGGAATTGACTGAAATCTTGTTGCTGCGCGGTTTTGTGGGTCAGGGTCGGTCCTTATCCTCCTCTCTGTGTCTCCCTCTGTCCGGATGTCTCAGGGCGTCTCAGTCAGCTGCAGATCTAACTGTCGGGGGGGTCAGACGGTGGATCTGCGGCCTCCTCCACCTCTGTTAGTCCCATCCAGCTGTGGAGCTGCAGCTGTTTGTCGAAGTCTGTTTTTTTTGCCAGAGCTCCAATGCTGTGTGTGTGAGAGTGTGTGTCACATGTTGTCCGGGTTGTAAAAAAATTTCATGCTCGTTGTCTTGTATGATTGTCCTGTGTTGAATGAATGTAATCTTAAATCTATGTTCTTTATTATGGTTATATCAAATACATTTTTAAATGTTAATTTGTATTAGAATATATTGTTCTGTGTACATTCAATTTGTTTGTAGCCATGCAGCAGAACCATAACAGACGGAAAAATCTGAAATGTAATAAATTAAATTGATTTATCTTGTCAGAATAGAACAAACTGCAGCTCAATGACTGTTTGGATAGAAGATGTTTTAAAATGCAGGAGTGTTGTGTTCAGGTTGATCCTGCCGGAACTGCTTATAATCTGGGTGGTTTAGCGTTTGGAATAGTTGCAACTCTTTAATTCCAATGTATATGAGAGTAAGCGTGTCCGTGTGTGACATGCAGTTTTGATGGTTCCCTCGGAGGCTGGCTGCAGACTTTGCGTCAGAACCAGAACCACAGCCGTCAGTGAAGCTGCGGTGATGAGGAGTTCTGAGTCTCTGAGTGAAATGAATCATTCAGGATAAAATCAGGATTCCGTCTCTGTTCGGATTTGCTGATTCGCCACAGTTTGGTGTCTCTGTGCGTCTGTCAGCACCATCCGTTCACGTTAAACCTGTTGGGAATTTATCTCCATTTTTCGTCCAACTGGTTTGGATTTTCTGGTGCTGCGTGCTGATCCGATCAGTGTATTCATTAGATAATTACTGTAGCTGATTGAGGTGCAACTCCAAGATGTTAATTCATTTAAAAACACTGAGCAGGGACATGGTGGTGCCTCTGGGTGACAACAGCTTGTCTATTTGTGTGTATGTGATGATCAACCAAAACTTCTAACTAATTTCACTTCAATAAATCAGACTGGTGATGGAAGGAATCCTGGACTGCCCCTCATGTGACAGCAGGGTCGTGCACGCCACCAGGAGCTCTGTGCTCATTGGCAGGAGGTTCATGGAAGCTGACTCTCACTGACAGAAGGCCTGCTCATGTCGACAGGAGGCCACGCTAACTGGCTCACACTCGCGGGAGCTCCATGCTGATCGAACCTCTTCGCTCACAGGAACTTTGTGCACTTTGTGCGACTCAAGCTCCATGAACGCGTCACTCCCACCACGCCGTCTGATCTCGTCCACTTGAAGAAGCTGTGTCATGTTTGGCTTGGTGTGATTTTCAGGTTGAGGTTCGGTCCAAAACCTTGGTTCTGTCGCTTTGAACTTTGAACCCTGTTCCCTAGCAGCAGCCTGGTTAATTTCACCCCAGGATCTTCCTCATCCACCCGCCTCCTCTTTCAGCAGGATCTCTAGCAGTCTAAAGTTCTGGTTCTGGTGGCGTGTTGTGAGCAGGACCGTGTTAAAAGTGACATGACGGGGGCCTTTTTATGGTTTTCTGATGAAGCGGTTTAAAAGCAGGTCAGAGCTGCTGCTCTCTGACCTGAATGTCTTTCATATTTGCCCCCACCTTCTGAAAATACCCCCCCACACACACACACACTCCCCCACCCCACCCGAGGGCAGAACAAAGAAAGTAGCTCCTGTGCTCCTCCTTAATCACCATTCAGAGGCTGCGAGCGCCGCCGGGGACGCTCAGCTCGCCTCCATCCCAGATGAAAGGAGCTGCAGAAAAGAATTGAGCGCAGAGAGGAGGAGGAGGAGGAGGAGGAGGAAGGCAGGGAGAAGTTACTAACAGGAGGAGGTGTGCTTGCGGCCTTCACAGAACTCCTCCTCCTGAGTGGCGGACGTTTCGATCAGAAACGAAAAACTTCCCGAACGTTTGCGTTCAAAAGAGAAAGTCTCCTGAAAACTGTCCTTCCGTCAGCAGCTTCAAGATTTCTCCTGATTCTTCTCTTTCATTTGGATTTCAGCTGGTTTTAGAATACTTTTTACCGCAGCTCGTTTTTCAACAACAATTTAGCGTCTGATGTTCCTCAGCAGTATCATACTTATCTTTATTCGCTTAAACTAGAGCTTCACTCTTCTTTTTTTTTCCTCCGTCCGGGACCTGTAGGAGGCCCCCGGGGGCCCCTGGCTGCTCCGCTTCTTTGCAGGTCAGGAATCAGGTCTAAAATGCAGCATGTGATATGAATTCTTAATTTTTCTGCCCCGCCCCCATGAAGGCTTTTATTGTGAAGAAAAGCAGATTATCTTTATTCACCTTCACACCCACCCCGTACCTCCTGTCAGACTCCCCCCTCCTCAGCCCCCTTCCTGCTGGATTTAGGCAGATTTACTTCAGCAAACACCTCTGGTTGGACAGCAGAGGAGGAACCATGGCCCTGTTTTCAGAAGAAGGGCCCTTTGTTAACAACAGGAAGCCTACTTAATGCAGCCCCATCGCACCAACCCCCCTCAAAATATAGGCATGGTGACATCACAGTCACATGACATAAGGTCGGTCACATGATGAACCTTCATCTTCTGGTCTGAATGAAAGTGTGATACAGTGGGAGGATGTTTAGGATGGTCAGAGGTCAGCATTTCTGTGGCACCACCATGTGTCAGGTGGTGCTCCTTCCTGACCTCTGACCTCTGACTGAGGACGTAGGTTAAAAGTGATGGAAAAGTTTGTTACCTGGCAGAAACCAGAAGAATCAATTAAACCAGGCTCAAAATGATCCTGATCAACCCAGTCAGGCTCGACTCGGTTGGTTTGATCCTGACTCCGAAGGTGTTTCTCAATTCTTCACCACCCAGTGCAGCTGATTCATCGTTCAGCCGAGATGTTTTAGTTCTGTTTCCAGTTCTGGTGTGTGGGTTGGAGTTCACTTTCCTCTCTCTTCAAGAAATGTTTAAGAATTAAGGCTGTATTGAAAAAAAGAGAAAAAAAAAGATTCTGAATCGATTCTTATAAAAATTCTAAGAATCCGATTTATTCACAAGTTCGAAATCGGTTTAATTGTTTAACATAGTTTGCCCGTTTTTACAGCAAAAATAGGAATTAAATATCCAGACAGCTGTTTTAAGGCTTAGTTCTGAACGTGTTAAAATGTTTTTTTTTATTTTTATACTGTTACTAACCCAGAGTAATCATTAAATTACAGGCATATAATTAAGATAACAGCTCAAAAAAAAAAATTAATAGCACTGATCCATATCTATATTGAACTGGATCAGATTGAATCAGGTCGGATTAAATCAGATTGTGATAATTGATTCTAACTCTTGAGAAGCGGAACTCTATCGATTCTTGAAATTTGAATCGATACCCATGCCCTATTAGGAATCTTTATCTGATCTGAACTTAACAGTTTGGTTTTAATCCTACTACAACTAACTGATATGAAAAATAAAGGCTCCTTCAACACCCTCACCCAGTTCCCTCGTCACGCACACATTGACACACTTTCACACGTGTCGAGCCTCTTTATACTTCTGTGATATTAACCATTATCAGACCCCCTACACCTACTCACTGCCAGTACCTTTATTCCTCAGAAAACACGTCTCCTCTGTTCTTATGAAAGCACCTCGCCTCTGACTCACCAACGTTCCTACACCTCCCATCATGCCTCGGTATTTGATGTTGTTGCAGTAAAACTGCTGTTTTGCCGTGTTTCAAGGTGACTGACACGTGCTCGCTCTCAGTGAACCGTGCGTATTTTCTTCATCAGCGCGCCCGGAGCCGGCCGGTGACATTTTGTCGCCGTTAGCCTAAACAGGCTTCGTCAAGGTCAGAGCGGAGGTGCATCAGGGCAGAAAGATAACGCACACGCACACTGTAACACACTTGTACTGTACCAGAGACACCGTCAGACAATAAAACACACCATCACACACACACAGTCAGGCCACAGCAGAGGCACATCAGCATGGAGAGATAAGAGACACTTAAACAGTCAGAAACCGCCAGAGAACAACACACACAAACACACACACAGTATCAAGCAGTGAGGTCAGATTAAAGCAGAAAGTTTACTAGAGGAACTTAAACAGAAAATGTTTGTCAAATAAAACTGAGCTGTTTGTTCCCACTTTCTTCTCTCTGACGTTTTGGTTCCCAGTTCTTGTTACCTGAACATGATCTAACTGTTTAAAGCGTTGGCCCCGCCCTAACAGGAGAGGTGCATTTGATTGGCCGAGCTCCTGCGGCAAGGTCAAACACACACACACATACACACATGGAACAATCAATAACGGATGGCTGGATTAAGGTGTCATGACATCTGTGTGTCCAGACCAACACTGTACGGCTGAGTAACTCCACCCCCCATCCCAGCACTAACACTTCCAGGCTCCGCCCACCTCAGCTGGGATGGTCCTGGGTCCACCACAGAGTGCCCCCCGCCCCAACCTAACCACCTCAGGTAATCTTGATAGACATCAGGATGTTTGATGGGAAACAAAAGTAAGTGGGCTATTGACCTAATAGTGGGCTGATACTGAGCTGAAACAGTTTATTATTACTCTGGTACTGGAATATTGTTGGTATTGGGACTTTTCCTGTAAAGTAAGTTGAGATGACATCTGTTGTGAATCAGCGATATATAAATATACTGAATTGAATTGCTGATATGGACCTGGTGTAGACGTTATGCTTCCACATAATGGCCTGTTGGGGTTCTACTGGTAATGGGCTGGTTCTCGGTTGTTACTGGCCTCATACTGGTTTGGTTCTGGGACACTGATTGGACACTGGTCGGGATGTAGATTCTTATTTTTCTTGTTTTGGTCTGGATCTTCCAAGTTTTTATTGATTGTATATTGATCTGATTTGAGGTCTTCTGGGTTTTTATTAGCCTGGTTCTCGTCCAGTCTTGGTAACTGGTCTGGTAAGGGTCTGGTTCTAGGATTGTTATCAGTCTGTTGCTGGGACGCTGAGTTTGTAATGCTGGACACTGGTCTGGGTTTGGGTACTTTCTGGTCTTGGACCAGTCTGTTTTTGGATGTTTAACTATTTTTGTTGATCTGATATTGATCTGTTCTTGGGTCTTCAGGGTTTTTATTAGCCTCAGTCTTATCTAGTTTTAGTAGCTGGTCTGATAAGAGTCTCGTTGTGGTTTCTCATTGGTGGAAGGTCTGTCAGTATCAGTTTGATTCTCGTACTGGCCTGATATTGGTCCGGTTCTGGGATAATTACTAATCTGGTACTGGGATGTTGTCCGACTGATACTGGTTTTGAACTGGTCTAGTTGCGATGCTTATTTTTTGATGCTGGTTTAAAGAGTCCAAATGATCTGGTATTGGTCTGGGTCTTTAAACCACATATTTTCGTGGTACTGTTCTAGCTCTGGGTTATAATGGGTTTGGTAATGGGATGTTGTCGAACTGGTGACAGGTAGCTCATTCTGGGCTGACACTTTGTTGTGTTGGGTTGTTTTAGTTTTGGTACTGGGTTTGTAGTTGGTCTGCTACTATTCCAGATTTGGATGTTTAAGGTTCTGGGTCGTTTTTTTAAGCTGATAAAGTTCTCAAACGTTCTGTGACATTATGTCAATTATGAAAATTACTTTAACAGTGCTCTTTAAATCTGATAACTGGTAGAAATAAAGACGCTTGAGTGCTTAAGTCATGTTTGGTGTATGATCTGTGTTGATGTTTTTGTTTGGTATTCTGTCTTTTCTCCATGAGTTTGCATCTGATGGAGGACTTTGCTCACTTCACCTCCAGAGTTCAGGAGGATGCTCTGTCCACTCGGACTCCCAGTGAAACCTCCTCAGGCCAGATCAGATCAGTTTCCCTCATCACTTGCCGGTCATGGATCTGCCAATTAAAGTAATGAGGCAGAGGAGCGCCTCTCGGTGCGACCCGGTTGCCTCAGGGAGAGTCCTGCTGGACTGACCTCACAGTATGAAGGTATCAGAGCTGACACTCCTGTCAGAGCTGCTCGCACTGTCCGGTCTGAAGGACACGTCTTCGCTATGATGACCACGAACAAACGGGACTCCTGGGAAATGAGTGGAGCTAAGTTTAATGTGAGGAAGCTCACAGGTTCCTGATCAACTGAAGTTTGGGATATATTTACTGACAGGGAGAACTGTTCAGCTGAACTGGCCAAACAACAGGACACGGTGAAAAGCAGCAACTCTATTGATCACTTCTTGAAGGTAAAAATAACTGCTGGTCAGAAAGTGAAGCTTTGGAAACCAGATTCGAGTGGGTGTCCTAATTATTGGCTGGATAAAATCAAATTAAATCACAAATACTCTGGCTATATACGTATAGACACTTTGACTGGCTGTTTAGATTGGTTGGAGCCTAACTCCTAGAGACAGATGAAGGTTTCATCTTTGGGGAGGTAAAATGTTTCAATAAAGCAGAATGATGCAGATGAGCCATGTAGTCGAGTTTTGATAAAATTAGTTTAAATCAAAGCTTCTGAGCTCAATAGAAATCTTTGAATTGATAAAAATGTTGATTTTTATTATTCACAAGGTTCTCTTAAAAGTGATCATGATTGACGATTTATCAGGTTTGGTATTTGGTGAGAGTCTGCAGCCTGTGCACCTCGGCAGTGTTTCCTTCACTCTTGGTTCCCACGGTGATGAGCACCTTTCAGCTGTGAGAAGTCTCGTGCATCGCCTCTGAGCCTTACAGCCGTGTTTGCTGTGGGATTACCAGACTTTGTAAGATTGTTTTTGGGGGTGGTGTAAAGGTAGCCATGGGGAGGGCCCCCTGTTGGCCAGGAATGCCGGTCAGGTCAGGGGGGACAGCCGTGGGAGGCGGGGGACACTCGGAGACGGGGCAGGTGCTTTGTAAGTCCCGTCAACCTTCAAAGAGGCAGCAGAGCTGAAAAGGTTAGCAAAGGACAATAATCCCCCTCCCTGGCTAAAAAATACACCCCCCCCCCCTCCCTCGGCCTGCAGCCTGACAGACGCTTTCTGCTTTTGTCCCACTGCTTCATTTCAGCTGAACACACTCATGTGTCACTCTGTCACACTCTAAAAACTGACTGAATGATGGAGGACTGACCGAACACTCTTCAAAGACCGAGAATCTGTTTCCATCCTCTGTTACAGACCGAGATACTGAGCGAATGATTCATACGAGTGTGAAAACTGGCCCAGCGCTCCATTCGAGAAAGAAACTCATCATACCTTGGAAAAACTAGCAATCTACCCTTTCACAGACTGAGTAAACGACCAAATGCATCAACAGGCAATTAAAAATGATCAAAGACTGAAAAAATGACTAAATACTCAATTGCAGAGTGGAAAACTGACCCAATTCTCCATCTGACTGCAAAATTGTTTCATCAGACTCTACAAATCTGACCAAACCCCCATCGGATATTAGAAGACTGACTGATTGCTCAGTCCCACACTGAATAACTAATCAAATAGTCTGCAAAGACAGGAAAACCACCCAATGACCTATCAGTATCAACGAAACACACCAAGTCTCCATAACAGACTGACAAATAAACTCTTCACAGACAGGAAAATTATCTGGACTATCTCAGACTAAATAAAAACTGAACGCCTCCTCATCACAGACTGAATAACAGCTTTGATATTGTAGTCCCCCTCAGATGAAACACTCTTCAACAAGTTGTTCCATTCTGCTTAGTGGAGATACAGAGGTCATACTAGAGGTCATTCTTTACCAACCTGTCAGGAACTAAAAAAAAAGGTCTAAAAACATGATCTTTGGTATATCAGATGTTTTTAGACATATAAAGTGAAGGAGCAGAAACTTCCTATTGCTCCAGAGTTTGGGAATGTGGGGCGGATCAAACTTTTCGGGGACGGTGAAGTGGGGCTCCCGGTTTCGTCATGGGACCCGAGGTGTCCTCTTTTGTGCGCCCTGTCAAACATGGTTAACATGCAGCCATTTATCTACTGAAGACCCCCTCCCCTGGTGAACAATGGTCTGGGCCGACGGCAGCAGGAGGAGGGTGGGAAGTGGGAAAGGGGGGGGGGGGGGTGTAGTTGTCCCTGCCCACTTCCCCACTCCCGTTCTAAGACGAGGCGCTCCACAATCCTCTTTCTGATGTGCCATAAATGTGTTGGAGTGAGCGTACTCTAACCACACCACCACTCTGACCTATTAAAACCTGCAATCAATGCAGAAAACTTCCTGCTCTGGTCGGTTCATGTCGAATCAATTCGTCCTTCGTTGTGAGCTCATATAAAAAAAAACACATTGAGCACTGATTTGTTCGAAAGGTTTTTATTCTGGATAGTATTCCAGACGGCCCTTCCTTCTAATCCTCCATGTGGCGAAAGCAACAGCTGACAGAGGCAGAGCCTGTTTTCACTCCATCATCTGTGCAACACATATTTCCAGCCACATTTGTACATAATTGCTGTTTCACTGTACAAACACTAAACAGGGTCACTACTGCGGTGGTTTAATTCAACTCTGACTGTTTTTGTCAGTGTTAACGCTTTTTAATATTGAGTTAAACATTCAGCTTTGTCCTCACCCTCAAGAGAACTTCTATAAGAGCTCAAGGATGAGTTCTGGTTTTAAATTGTGGCCATAACCTTAATTGAACATTTAATTTCCAGAAGTCTGGTGTCTCCCCAGGTTGAATGTGGAGACCCGTGCCTTGCTGTAGTTCAAATGCAGAACGTTTCCAGATAAATCACGGGTAGAGCTGTCAGTTGCTGCAGTCGTCTCCAGATCTGCAGCCCAGTGTTAGTTTCTTTGTTTGGCAGAGTGTTTGGCTGTGTAGGCTGAGGCGGCGAGCGCAGGCGCAGCGGCTTCCTCTCGCCGGCTCTGCTGTGGTTCTAATGTGGCACATAAAACCCCAGCTTTGATATCGCCTGCTCCAGTAAGCCCCTTCAGCCTGCCAGCACCTGCCAGCGGGGAGGTATGCATTCATCTGGCCCCTAACAGGATTATACTGCTCTGTAATTGATTCATTTGCAGTGAGGGGAGGTGACAGTGCTTTGGAAATGAGAGTTTAGGTAACAGGCGCCCCAGAATTCAGCCGACTGCATGTGTCAATTTTATTACATCAGTCCAGATGAACTTGAAAGGCCGGCTTTGTGCGTGCTCAGAGGGAACAGAGTCAATAGGCCTCATTGATGTGAGTGTTTGTGTGTCTGTGTGTGTTCTTTCTTCTCCCACGACTCACACGGTGTGTGTGTGTGTGTGTGTGTTTTTTACTGTATGCTACATTTTATGAGTGTGAGATCGATGTGTGTCTGTGTTGTGATCAGTTTTGGGTCGGTGGGAGCGATCGATGTGACACACATGTTAAGGTCTGGATCTGTTCACACATGAATGGAGGTACGACAATGATGATCCGACAGGAAAACAGGCGTAACCGGGTCGATCAATACCTCACTGTGTTAAAGGCCAAATCCAGTGTGTCAGGCTGTAGGTTAAATAATATCTTAATTTGTTAACATGGATCGCATGAATCCTTCTGCACTGTTCAAAAAAAACATTTGTTATTCTTGCCCACACGGATTATGCTGCAGGCATGAGTCAGAACCTCCTATCAAGGCAGAATTATTAGGTTTTAGTTTTAGACACTGAGTGGGTCTAGCATAGAGACCCATATATCAACTAAATGTCACGTTATCTCCAAAAAAACTTTTGATTCCATTCTGACATTTAAATCAAATCATACATAACTGAAAAATGTATTTTAGTGCAGAAGACATGCGCTTACTCTCCCGTTTAAATAATTTCTATCAAATCTTAATACTATCTTGTTTATCGTGCTTCAGTACATCCCCACTTGCGTCTTGCTAAGCGATGCTAACAGTTTTCCCTGTTTAAAGCCTTGGTTTAAGATGACCAGCCAATGGAACGGCAAGACATAGATCTCATTTACACCTGAGTCTATGTTCCGTCTATTGTCCTGATTTAGACCTGTATGTTTAATCTACTTTCAAACAAAGCAAAACTGCTACGAAGTGAGGGAGCTGTGGTAAATTTGTTTAAAAAAATGTACATATTTGTACTGTTTTGTTGGAAGAAAATAATATGCACTTTAATATAAAGTAATTGAATGTACAATATTGAACAGGCTATGAACAAGATCATTTTTCAATATCAGCAGAGATACATATCAGTATGTTTACATAAAGTTAAATAACTATTAGCTACAGATGATCTCTTTCTATTTTAAACACACGGTTATTCTGAGGCAGCAGCGAAAAACCAAAACTAAAACAAAAAACTCCTAAACCTATATATTATTTGCTTATTATGAAGTGTGTGATTGTGGAGCTCATCAAGTAAAGTTGCTGTGTTAGTAGATGAGAGTTCCTTAGTATGAGCCCAGCTTCCTCCACATTTGTCCTCATGCCTGTTTATCTCAGCAAAAACAGACCTACGGCCTCTAAGAAAGGTCCAAAACACGTTGAAAAAAAATTTCACTTTTAGACTCAAACAATTTTTTATGTCTTTGGAAGATTTGCATGTTGTTTAGACGTTTTTCAAAAAAAATATGCTCCTTAGCCAACCCCTTCACGTGCCATAGTGTACAATAACATTCAAAGTATTCCATGTTTTCCTTGTGTAAACTTACAGTTTTTCCTCTTTTATTATCTTTTTTTTACCAAACTATCCCCAGTCTTCCCTGTTTATAATCCTAATATTAACTTATAAAAAATGTTTTCATATCCTGTGTGTAACCATGTTATGTTGTTACAGTGTTTGATGTGTTTTTGCTAATTGCCACAAATAGTTGTCTTTGTTATTGGTCTCTGTGTGAAAGAATTTTTTTTTCCTGGTTTTATAAAGTTTCGTAGCAATGATGCTAAGCTACGCTAACACTTCTCAACCTTTATGTTCTTTCTCCTATTCTATGTTTATGGGAGGCATGGCAGAGCACCCAAAAGTTGTGTAAAAGTAGCACTACTTTGAAGTATTTTTCCTCAAGTAACAATAAAATGTAGACATCCAAAAAAATGACTTGCACAAGAGTTAAAGGGTATTTGGTAAAACATCTGATTTAATATTTTCAAAATGATGTAATTAGATATTTAAAAAAAATAAAAATGTATGGACAAATTCTGATATTAAAATAAAGAAAATTTATAAAAATAAATAACATGATTACAAAATATTTTTTTTAGCAATAGAAGCACTTTTTTTCCATTTTTTAAATATAATACAAATACTTACATTAGGTATTTTGTACATATATCTTAGAAAAAGCTAAAAAGTACATCCAGTCACCATTTATAGATAAAGAAAATGATGATTGTGAATAAATAGGTGGTTACTTTATTAAACTGTATGTGTCTCTGTGTCTCCTGTAGTTTTTAATAAAAAAATGTTTGTTCTCGGTTCAGTGAATTTACTGTCAGTAGGTAGAGTATCTAAAAATTTGACTCAAGTTAGAGTAGCAATACTTCATAATATTACCCAAGCAGAAAGTACACTGTAGTTAAACTACTGTCAAAAGTACATTTTTCCCCAAAATGTACTCGAGTAAATGTAATTGAGTAAATTCACTAGTTACTGCCTGCTTCTGATGTTAATAACTTTAACTGTTTCAAGTTTTTGTCTAGCATCAGCCGAACATTTAGGTTCATGTTGTTTGTGCTAAGCTATGCTAATAGCTGATTGTGTTCAGCTAATGCTAAGGTGTGGCTATTGCACGTTACTGGGAGTCTGACCAGTTGTCACGAAAACCAGTTCACCTGAAACTAATGGTCCCACCAGACCAGGCCTCGCTCCGTGCCCATCTTAATGAGCCTGGGAAAAGTTCCCCTGCTCCTGCGGGGCAGAACTGGATGACCCAGTGGACACAGTTTGCCCTGGGGGGTCGGGGAGGGGGCGTCTTCACGTCGTCCCTCCTTTGTCCAGATGTCTGGAAAGCTGAATGTGAGGGACGGTGATTTATGACTGAGCCAAAGAAGCTGCGGCAGAGAAGACGGCCGCCTGTCCCCGTTTCTCTTGAAATCCTCTTTGCTCCCAAAATCTGGGTTAAATGCAAATTGATCCAAGCGATACCAGACAATAATTACCGTCCGACTTATGTGTTCGTGCAACAGAGCAGAAGAGAATTCAATAAGACCTGGATGTGTCTGCACTGTAGCCCCCGTCCAAGTCAATCCACTGTGGTCATTAACAAAAGGACAGGGTGTCCACGAGGACTGCCGGTGTTTTAACCTCACAGTGTCCCTGCTCGAAGAGACAGAACAGTTTCAGATAGACATATTTCCATTTGTTTGGACAGAATTTTGACTACAGGAACCAAAGACTAAACAAAGTATGTAAAGTGGAGAGTAGGTTATAAAGGGTAGGATTGGCTGATCTGGTTTGACTAACAGAAGCAGTCAGAAGCACCTGATAGCTGAATTTTTCTCACTCTTCATTCTAAAAAAACAGTGGACAGATGTGGTCAGCGTATGGTCAACCATCTTCAGCACTGCTTTCTGATTGGTTCTACTTTTCTTTTTTTTTAAGAAGTTCCCCAGGTTGAACTTCTTTTACACAAGCTTTTCACTGATCTGGAAACCCAACCTGCCCCAGCACTTCTCAGGTTCCACTATCAGTTTTAATGTTTTTATCTCTTATCTCAAACTAACAGTTTTATTTGCAACGTTCTTGACCCTGAAGACCTGAAGTGTATTTTGCAGTAAACAGTTACAAGACAGCAGATAGTGGTTTTAGGAGTGCCGGTAGTGCTGATGTGTCACACCATGTCAGGCACTTTTAGAAAATGTCAAAGTTTGAGCAAAGAAGTTGTTTCTGCCCCTTACAAAGTGAGACATTAAATTATAGGTAGGCATATTAAGGGATGCTTGAATTTCCGCATTCTGAGCTTCAGTCAGATCTATCTGATCTAATCAGGACTATGCTAGTGACCTCAACAAGAGCCTGAGGATAATAAAAGATTGGGGAAATGTTGGTCAAACTGCCGCTGAAGTCTAATGTTCTGGTTTTCTGTGGCACATTTACAACAGCTGACTGTCTCACATCGATGCCACACGACCCAAGAAGACACAGCTATTTATCTAATGACTATTTTTAAAATTTGCTGCTCCACAGAACAAGCGCTCTGTCTCTTACTTGAGGCATTGTACGTGCGCACGTTTACACCAAGCAGGTAAGCAGCAGAAACCGTCCTTGCGCCAGTTTCCTCTTTTTGCGTCGTCCTTGAGTTCCCTTTGTCGTAATCTGCTGACACTTTGGTTCACGAGTTGTGTTGACCATGTCACCACATTGTTGCTTCTCCTTTGGTTCTGAGAACACACACACACACGCATGCACACACCTTCATGCGGTGCCCTTCGCACTCTTTTTTTTATTTCCTTCTCTGCTCTCACTTCCCACTCCCTTCCTCAGATGCTGGATGTGCTTCTTTCACAGCAGCTTGCTTGCTGTTTTGTATGTGAAACCTTGAGACTCAGTGTGTTCAGTTTTTAGGAAGTCCCCCCCTCCTTCAACCACCTTATACTTCTCTCTTACACAGCGGCTGTTATTTTCAGAACTTTGTTGAATACGTTGAAGTCTGTTACTGATCCTCTGACTGGATGAGAAGGAAGGTTGTCTTCTCTCTCAAACTATTTGGAGCTGTGACACAGCCGATGAGGATGAGCTCCGGACTGGACCGAGGCTCTGGTTTGCACAACGGAGTTTGTGTTTTTTCACCCTGACAGTGCCCCAAACACAGAGGTTACGACCTTGGCGATGATCAGCAGCTTCAGACTCAGTGAGGCGACATGAACTAACTAGCAGGACGGTCACAGTGTGTTCCGAAAACTCTGATGATAAAAAAAAAGACAGAAAGAGAAGGATTGTGATCACTACATGTGAGATAAAAGTAAAAATAAATCCATATGACAGATAACTTGAAAGCTGCAACAGAGATCAGCTGAGCCTAACAATGGCTGAAGATCCGTTTGAACTCTTCCTGATCCAAGAGTCTCTCTCACATCACTCAGAAACATTTAGACACCCAAAGACAGTTTCTCACATCCATGAATTTACCTGGCCTGTCTTACACAGTCATATGCAGTCTCCAACCAAAATTATCAGCTAAATTCATGTTTATAACTTTGCTGTGTTTCAAACTTTCTCAGCAACAAAATAAATAACTGCTGATGACTCACCCCAAACTCGGGGGGGGGGACGACATGTTCTAAATCCGGGTTTGGTCAGCAACCAACGAGCAGCAGGAAGTGGCTCTCTGCTCAACGCTACCGTTACGATTGCTGAGATTACACGAGGATTATAGCGGCAGCCGTGACGGGTTTTAAAAACAGAGAAAAAAATAAACCTGCTGTGTAATGTGCGACCCAGATGCTCAGAAACTGTTGAGTCACTTGGTTGTCATGGTGATCCCCGCCTTTTCTGGGGAGCGTGGCGAAGGGGGAGTCCAAAGAATTACCCCTTTCATCTGATTGGCAGAAATAAACCGCAGATACCGATTTAGGCTTCAAACCAACAGTCATTGTGTGAAAACTATTAAGCTGTGACAAGAAGCGTTTTGAACTGAACCCTCTGGTGGACACTCATTAATTTTTATTTCCCTACAGGAGATATAACCTTTTCAAGAGGGCCTTCAATTTTTTTTTTTAAAGAATGATTCTGAGCAAGATATCATTGAGATCTATTAGAGATTGTGTGTGTGTACTCTGGACTCCAAGCTGATTTGATAGAAAACTATTTGTAGTGTATCAGTGGGAGACCTACTGGGTAAAAGTACAGAAAAATCCCTGCTTACTGATGTATAAATTATACATGGGGAGGTGAAACTGTGGCCGGAATGTAGTTTGAAGCAGGTTCAAAACCATAATCTGAGCTAAACATTCCAGGGTAAAATCTTTAAAAAATCATGAATCTTAAACTGTTATTCTATTAAAAAAAGTTAAAAATAACTAAATATAATTATAGTCTGGGAAACTCCAAGATGAGGTGATTTGCTTAAAATGTAAAAGAAGGTTCTTCTGTAAAGTATAGCTGAGCTAAACCGGCTAAGAAATAGTCAATCCCACCAAGACTTGGTAAACGTCCCTAAGTCGTTGCACCTCAACAGTTTCTGTAGCAATCAATCAATAGAGCCTATTTTGATTGGTTCAAAACTCATTGGACGTCATTGTCACTTGCACACTGCTCATCGGCGTGGACTGAGAATGTTCTTACTAAACAAAAAAGGCCCCAGCTTTAAAGTTGACACCTTCAAACTCAGCTGAAATGTAAAAAAGCCAAATGCTTTCTGGAAAGAGTTTTTATTGTCAGATGAAGCCGATTTTAGGCTATTTTGAAGCAATGGCATTTTTGGGGGAGTGAGAATTAGGCCTTCAAGTCTAATTACATTACCAGTTGTAAAACAAGGTAGTGGTAGCATCATTCTGAGGGTCCGTTTAGGTGCTGGTCGTGCTGGTGCACATAGTGGATAGAATAATGAGGAAGGGCGCCTACCATCAAAGTTATACACAGCTTGTTGGTTGAAACTTGAAGACAGCTGATTCTGTTCCAGCATCTCAACAGCTGAAATAGATATTTAAAAGCACAAAATTATCTTCGGTGCGTTATTTGTATGTTTTCCCAAAGCTGTTGAGGAAGTTGTGACCAAAAGTATGACAGAAAGAGAAGAATGTGGGAATAAAGGCTTAGGCCCCCTAATAAATTAAAATTTTCTTTGTTTTCAGCTAATCTTTTTTACACACAGCAACCACAGCAGGTCCAATCAGATCTAAAACTACACCAATACATTTTCCTGCTAATCTCCATCAACAAAGTAGTTATTTCTGTAGGAAAATGTTTGGGCACAGATGTTTCTGCATTATTCCTGACAATCCAACAGCTGCTCAAAATCTTTCCAAAGTCCTTGTATGCAAACATTTCTGATCCAGTGATTTCGGTATCTCCACAGCATCCTGGTGACTGACAATCCATTGAGCATATAGTAGCGTCAATGTGGTGTCCAACTATTCATTTCTCTTTTAGGGAGAGGCTTTGGAAAACCTCCCGCTTCTTTGCCTTTACCCTCAGATCTGGTCTGGTATTGGTCCAACATCAGGCTGCGGTCTGAATGGGTTTTCTTACTCCAGTCATCTGCATTTCTCTGTTCCAGGAATATTCTGAGTTTTCAGGATGTTCAAACATCTGGAAGGCAGTCCAAGGAACATTCCGACTGTTTGGGGAGTTCAGAGAGTTAGCTTCCAGAAGGGACCAGAAACAAACATTTGCTGCTGATGATTCTGAGGAAAGACAGGAAGAACACTTTTAGGGGAATTTTATCACAAGTATAAGTAGGTTATATTCAAAGAAATTATATTTTGTTTCGTCTTTGCACCAATGCGAAATAGGAGTTGAGGCAATTCAGTCTTTGGTTCTGCATCCAGAGTCCTGGACTGAAGGGTTTTCAGCTCGTTTTGTGGTTGAAGGAGCTTTGAGAGCCTCTTCATGTCGTCGAATGTAACAAAACTGTCTACTCCTCCTCCTAATTTAGCTAATCTCTGTCTCACACACTTAAGACATGCAGAAGGAAAGTGAGACAGAATCAACTCTGACCACTTTGCGTAAGCGCTTTAATTAGCAGAGACGCTGTATAATGAAGGGCTTTTATTTTGGCGACGGGTGAGAGCAGGGGTGGAGAGGATTTAAACCGCCCTCCCCCATGTTCTCCCATCTGCAAACATATCAAACCTCTCCTCAGGATGTTGTTGTGTTTAACCTCTATTGAATTAATATGTATTTTAAATATGAGGATTTTTTCAAGTATAGAGAATATTATGACTTGTCCAAAACGCATAGTTGATCTTTGGTTTCTGCAGCCAAATTTTAAAAACCTATGATGAGGTTCTTATTATCCTAATTTGCTGATTATGTTAATAAGATCCCATTTCAACACCAGAAATTTAATCTGCCCCATTAGTCGGTAGCATTCTTGATGTCAAGGTGTGTTTGTGATTCCTTTGACAAAAGCGTTCATATCTATGTGATGTGACTCAGGTGGATGGACAGAACAGGTGTTCAGATCTCAGTCAGGTAAAGAGACTCAGAGCTGGGACCTGGTTGGCGGATGGTCTGGCTGTGAGAGACAGTCAGTGCATGGATTTCTACTTCCTGAAGCCACTTGTTCGTTTGGCTGGAAAGTTGGGCCCCGGGGCCCGAGCGCCTGTCACTTTCTGTCACCTCAGCGGTAATCAGAGCAAGTGGGGGAGTGAAGTAGAACTGGACCGTTCTCAGGTCACATGACTGAAAAGCACATCTGTCAGTCCAAAGGTGCAACCGCGAGCACCGAGTGACTCCGATGACACCTCACTTCCTGTTTGTCCTTCACCCATGATTACACATATAGACATACACACAGTGAGTCTGGGTCTGCGGGGTGCTTATTCACCTCAGAAAAGCTGCTCTCTTATTGCATACAAATTCCGCATGCTGATGATGTCTCTATTTTAACCGTGACCAGAATCACCGAAACAATGAAAAATGATCAGATATCTAAGTACCTTAACCGTTAACCTGAAAGCAGAACATCAGTCACCCATCTAATTGATTAAGATGTGAGGAAGCTTAGCTGAAACAAAGATCCTTTTGATCACTGTCCTGTTTAGATGTTCCCAGAACTGCATTATTTCTGATCATAGTGGCAGCTCAGTTACAAAATGATAACATTTTACTTTTCTCATGGGGAACATTATTTTTTGGTTAACAAGATTGCTGGTTCAAGGTGTTTGTTGGTCAAACAGGTGTTTGTTAGTTCTACTGCGTTTTTTTTTGTTTTTGTTCCTTGGTTTTTTGTTGTTGTTCAGTGTGTTTGTTTTCAACATGTTAGTTGTTTCCTAGGTGTTACTGGTTTCCTCTGTGTTTGTTGGTTAGCAGATTTTCATCATTTCCCAGTTGTAAATTACTCAGCAGGTGTTTGCTGGCTTTAAGTCAGTTGTTGATTACAAGTGTTGGTTACCAGGTGTTTCTTGGTTTCCCCCCGTTTGATTCACAGGGGTTTGTGGGTTCTTTTGGAAGTCTGGCGTTTACAAGATGTTTGTTGTTTCCTGTGTGTCGATTTGTCGCCAGGTCTTTGCTGTTTCTCAGGTGTTTACTGATCAGCATGTGTCTATTGGTTCCCATGTTTTCTAGTTTTGAGTGTTGTTGGTTTTGCAGCCGTTTTTTGGCTGTTGTTGCTTTTCATAATGCTTTTCAGGTGTTCGGTATTACAGTGTGTTTATTGTAACGTTTTTATTGGTTCTCAGGTTTTGGTCACTTCAACCAGGTGGAGTTAAGGAGTAAATATGTCTCTGTGTCAGTGGGGACTTATATTGAGCTTCAACCATCTCAAGCTTGAAGTTTACTGTCAGAAAACAATCGTCGCTATAACACACCGACTTGTGTGACCTGAGGAAGTGCTGACAGCAGTGTTTTCCTTCTTCTTCTTCTCTTGGCTCTGCCCGGTGCTGGTGTCCGGCTGCAGGTTGTGGTGAAGGATGGAGGTCTTGTGAGTCAACATTAGAGCAACTTGATCAGCAGTTTCAGTTCTGCAAATCCTTCCTGGAACAGATCAAAATACCTCTGAAGAAGTCAGTGTGAAATGAAGCAATACCTGACACACACAGACACACACACACCCACCCACACACACACACACACACACACACAAGCCTGTAGTTCAGTGTGTGTATCTGAGTTTGCAGATACTTCACTGTAGAATAGTTTTACTGTGAATACAAGGGTCCTCAGTGCAAAGAAACAATTTTTGTTTTGCTTTATTTTTCACATCCCTTTAACTGCACCACTTAACATTGTTTAATAAGGTTATATTCTGCAGGTGATTGATTTTTTTTCTGATATTTAGTTGTTTATTTATTTATTAGTTCAGGTTTCATAAATTCATTGTCCAAGCAATCAGTTTTCTGTGTTCCTACTGAGTTTACACAGTGCCTGATTTTACAATGACTACTACATCTTCTCTCCTTCCAGGTGTGTCGTGTTGACAAACTTCTGTGGTGTTGGGGTGGTGGGGATTCAGTTTTAACTCAGTCTTTTTGTGTCTTGGCTTGTAGGAAGCTCAGGGGATTAAGTTTCGTCTGGATGTTGTTTCACTTGTGGCTCTGTTAAATGGTGTTTAAGGAGGAACAACGCGGCTTTCGTGGCCGTGGAACACTGGATCAGCTCTACACCCTCAGCAGGGTCCTGGAGGGTGCATGGGAGTTCGCCCAACCGGTCTACATGTGTTTTGTGGACTTGGATTAGGCATTTGACCTGTGTGGGGTACTCTGGAAGTATGGGGTAGCAGGCCCTTGATACGGACTGTTAGGTCCCTGTGCGATCGGTGTTAGAGGTTGGTTCGTATTGCTCGCAATAAATTGGACTCATTTCCAGTGAGAGTTGGACTCTGCCATAGTTGCACTTTGTCACCAATTCTGTCCATAACTTTTAAGGACTTGATTTTTAGGTGCAGCCAAAGGTTTCTTCGTTGGCCTCAGGATCAGGTATATACTTTTTGAAGACAGTATGGTTTTGTTGGCTCCATCAGGTTGTGATCTACAACCTTCACTGGAGCAGTTCGAATTAGCAGCTCCAAATCCGAGACTATGGTCTTGAGCCGGAAAATGGTAGAGTGCCTCCTCCGACTTTCCCCAAGTGGAGGAGTAAAGGTATCTGGAGGTCTTGTTTACGCATTAGGGAAAAATGGAATGATATTGATAGGCATCTGCAGTGATACTAGTGCTGTACAGGTCTGTCTTGATGAACAGAGAGGGAGCTCATCTATGGTCATGAATTCTGGGTAGAGACCGAAAGAACGAGATCACGGATACAAGCGGCGGAAATAAGTTTCCTCTGCAAAGTTTCATCTGGTGGGGGCTCAGAGTAGAGCCACTGCTCTTAGGCATCGAGAGGAACCAGTTGAGGTGGCTCGAGCATCTGGTCAGGATACCTCTTGGACGCCTTGCTGGTGAGTTGTTCCAGGGACGTCCCACTGTGAGGAGAACCAAAGGATAACCTATGAAAAATGGGAAGGACAATGTTTCTCAGCTAGACTGGGATTGCTTTGGTATTCGTACCGAGAAGCTGAGCCAAGTGACTGGGAAGAAAGACGTCTGGGTCTCTCTGCTACCCCCACGATCTGATCCTGGATAAGCGGAAGACAATAGAAGGATGGATAGTTTTGCCTGGAGTTTCTGGATAAATCTAAGCTCCGTTTGATGGTAATGACTCAGTTTTGACTAAATCTTTTTTCCGAACAGTTTTTTTCTTCACAGTGAGGTCTGATTTCTGTCTGATGTTTCTGAACCTTTTAGCACGTCCGCCTCTGAACCAAAACTTGTCCACAGGGTCTGGGTTCTCTTCGTCTGCTGCCGCAGATCCTAATGGATTAAAAGTGTGACGGCGCAAACTGACAAAGAGCTTTAAAGCTTGCAGTGTGCCTCCACTGCTGCTCTGATTAAGAAGTAGTTTGAGTGATGTTTCTTCAAGCGGCGGGAAGTTAAAATACCTGCAGTCATGAATTATTAGCAGAAAAAAGTTTTTCTGCCGCTGCTTCTCGCAGGAAGAAGGTATTCATTGGAGGGATTTAATAACTGCGCTCTTCCTTCTTTCTCTTTTCATAAGGATTCATCTTCCACCTGGGAAGATAAATAATTCAGACATTTTGGATTTTCTTCTCCCCTCCTTCCCCCCCAAGGGGGGCTGTTGGGTTGTAAACCCTCAAACTTCCTCATCATAGTGTGAGAATATCTATCCATTATTCACTCCTGAAGTCTGACTTTCTCTTAAAGTAACCTACATTTTTATGGACATGCCCCCCCTGGAAACCTTGGAGACTGATGTTTAATTGATTTCTCACACAGAAAGATGAAGTTTGACGGGCTTCAAAATGCATGTAGAACAAGACGAAGATTTTAAAAGGTAGAAAAGTCTAGTTTTATAGGAGTTGTTGTGCAACAAGGGGGGCATGTTCATGTTCACCATGAAACCTATTCACGGTTCACCGGCTGTGTTCTGTCACAAAAGTAAAAACTTGTTCCCACCTCCGACCTCCTTCTACTCCTACTGAAACAGACACACATGAGTGGATGGCGGCTACGATATCGCCGTTTTACCTCTTATCAGAGCGCAGCAGCTCTGTTTTCTCCTCTGTTTGTCTAATCAGGCGACACACCGAGGCCGAGGTGAGGCTTCAACGGACGCCTTGCTGCTGATAAACTTAACGTTAAACTCCTGTACATATCTGCAGACAAAAACAACTTGTTCCTGCTCATTTAAGGTTTGACGTGAGCTCTGAAATCACTTTAGTTACTCTCTTATGGAGGTAAAACGCTGCTGAAGCTGATCAAATTTGACAGATCTGCTGCTGCTTGATCTATAATCAGAGTCAGAAATCTGATGTTTAATTATTACCTGAACATTTTTAAGAATCCAGCACATGGATTCATCTTCTGCTACATCAGTAAATCTAAACTAAGATTAGGTTTATTGACGCTGCGGAAAGCTCTGGATGTGTGAAGGTTAAAATAGCCTCATTTACTTCTTCCCCTTTCAATCTAATTATAAAACCCATTCATCACGTTTTAGAAGTGTGCATCTTTAACATTGAAACCAGACTGTAAGCAGAGCTTCATATAGAGTAGGTTGTCTCCATCTTAATTCTTCTGCCAGAAATCTATTTTTTGCATTTTTCTTACTGTTTTACCTGGTGACAGTGTTTTTTGCAAATACTCATTTATAGATTGTAATAGATATACACATTGTGTCATCAGAAGAGCATCTCCTATAATAAGATTTTCTGGCAAGTGATCTTGTGGAGTGACTAGTCTGGACGAGGAATTCAGCTTCATACAGTCACACCTACCCTGAGATTCTTATACTTTTTTATTATCTTTTTTCTAAAAACTAGAAATCCTCAAATTGCCATCTGTTCAATTCTTCCTTCAGACACATCGAATTATGTGAGTCTGATGTCTTACACCTGAATTTTTATGAATCAAACAGGGCCGAAACTTGACACCAGCGCTTGAAAAACTTGACGTTTCTACACGTTACGGCATTAAAAAATGCAGTCCTTACAAATTAAAATGATATAACTATTAATGTGATGTCACTAGGTAAATGTAATCACTGTAAGGTAGAAGGATGTCACAGCTTGTAAATGTTATGTTACCATAACTAAATTGCGGTATGCATTACATGTGATATCGTTTTCTGTAAATGTGACATCACTGCATGTTAACATGGTGTACAGTGTGTGTATAAATGTAGTGTCACAATGCTGGATGTGTTCAGTACATCAGTAAAGATGCTTCTACTTGTACTCCTGTCACATAGAAAACATGGACTACCTCCCCCTTCATCCCTCCACCCTGCAGGCAGAATTACACATTCCCCAGTTCTGTCTTGGAGCGCTCTGCCTCATGGGAAACTTGGGTTGTGGTAACTGTAATTACACAGCAACTCTCCGGTAGAACATCTCTCCCTCCTTTCCTTCCCCATCAGTGTTGTCTTTGAGGGATTTTGCTCCATTCTTAGAGGCAGCACATACCTTTGAAATGAGCAGCTGTCTGTTCCAGCTCCTCTTCATCACTCCGCTCCTCTTTAATTCCTGCACTGGTGAGGGTCTGAGAAGTTAGAAGTCTGTTGTATCTGAGCACGCCTGCATCTCTGTGCGCAGCTGGACGCCTGAAATCAATCACCAACAGTTGGCTAGTTCTGCAGTAGATTTCAGCAGAGAGACCAAAACTCGGCTCATCGTAGTGGAGTTTTTCGGAGCGCCGCGGCAACCTATCCGTCTGCTTCCTGCTTGTGTCAGCAGATCGGGAAGACAATCAGAGGGGAACACAAGAAATAATAAATAGGGAAATACATTGTGTGAAATGTGGCTCATCAGGGAGAAACTGACATCAAATCAATCAGTCAGCCAAGCGTTATATGAAGACCTAAAACTGTTTCAGAAAGAGATCTTCTTTCCTGTAAATCTGTCTGGTTGGTGGTGGCCAGTGGGGCCCATAAACACTGGCAGAGAGTGGTACCATGTGTGGGGGTGGGGATACCAATGGGGACAATTGATTTGTGGGGGTGTTGATGATGATTTTGTAGGCTATGTGTGTGTGTGCGTGTGTGTGTTCCAGCCTGTTGCACTCCTTTCTGCATATAAATGCAACTTTAACTCAATCAGGAACCCAACACAATCAGCTGCTCAACGCGGGGACTCCTCACATTCAGGGGGACTTTCACAGAAACACTGGAACCCACCCAAAATAAGACGACACACGCACACCCAAAGACAACAGCACACCTGTTCAGAGGAAACGGCAGCAGGTGCAGCGATGCTACAATGAATTATAAATCTGCTGTTTTTGTGTTAAACAGCCAGTTGCACGACCTTCGGGTCAAGGAGTTTAGCAACCAGAGGTTAGCATGGAAATAATCAAAGGACATGGTCTAAAACTGAGTGAAAAAGTCCCCAATAACAAAGTAAAAATGTTTGGGGAACATTTGGTTGAGATCACAGCAAAACATTTTGAGAGAGCAGGATCAAATCAGGACGTTGGAGAGTCGGACAAAGTCACATGACAGTCTCACCGTCTTGTTTGTATCCAAATCTCTGCAAGTTTCAGGTAGGGGACCTGGTTTCCATGGGAACTATCCCCCCTCCTCCCTCGGGCTGCTGCTCAGGTGATCAGCTGCAGAGGAGGAGGAGGAGGATGCATCAGCCTCCACCTCAGTGTGAGGCAGCAAGCGGACGGAGGAGGACGTGGCACCTGAGCGAGCGTTACAGCAACAGCTGGAAGATCGGCTGCTGTTTATCAAGGTTTGAGTTCAATGCGATGCTGAGTCATTTATCAGAGATTGGTCAATCGGTCGTCCCCAATGAGGACAACAGAGACATGAAGAGGACACAGGAGTTTTCAGTGTTCATGCTTTTCTCTCGTGTTGCTGGTGTCGTTTTCAGCGCTGCATGTCCCATATTTGTTTGATTGTGCTTCCTGATTGAGCTTTTCAGATTACAGCTGCGTGTGTTTGTGCTGCATCTGAGGATATTCCTCTCAGAAACAGCTGGAGATGAATGTAACAACAGAGAAAGTGTGGGGGGGGGGAGGATGGGAGGAAGATTAATGTGTCTGTGTGGGAAGCTGGAGGAGGAGGAGTAGAAGGAGGAGTTTCAGCTTTGTCCTCAGTTCTCTGCACAACACAAAGACAGCTGACAGAGATGTTCTCCTTCAGCGATGCCTCACTCTGATGTGACAGAGATGCTCTCCCAATGGAGACTTTTCACTCTGAAGCATTTACGGGTTGCAGCTACAGGTGTGCTGAAGCTGATGTGGGGCGACCTTGCGTTGCAGCCTGGTGAAATCAGTCAGTCATGTGACAACTGTCAGACCACACTCTCAAGAAGTTTTGCTTGGTAGGTTAGCATCTGCTGGCCAATCAGAGCTTGGAGTTTTAACGTGAGTAGCCGGTAATTCGACGTTTTGGGTCTAAGGATTTGTACCTGACATGAAGATTGATGTTTTGTTTTCAGTTTTTGGTGATCTACTGTAAGGAAATTGATGAACTAGAAAAAGAGTTAAAGACTATGTTTGCTCTGTTTTTGTTTCATCAAGACCCCTCCAGGTAATGAGATACTCAGTCTGAAGAAGAGGAGGTTTCCTGCTGATGGATAGCCAGATTGGTCCTCACTAACAATTCCCAATCTACCCATTAAGCTCCAACCCTGAATCTTAGCTTAATACAAGCCACTGAAGTTAACTTTATTTTTAGGTAGCTAGGTTGAGGTTCATCCATCAAGGGCTTCATTTTCTGGGCACCTCCAATTCGAAATTAACCCTGGGACAGACCCTGAGGGCCTGGGAACACAAAAAAGATGGATGGATTTCATACAAAAAGAAGAACACATCAGATTTTCCAGGAATAGCTTTTCAACAAGAATTAAAAATGTGACTACCATGTTAGACGAACTGATATCCAATGGTTTAGTATAGGGCGATGACAATGGTTTTAGATGAGATCAGGTTGAGGTCCTAATTCTGTGGACATTTCATATAATTTCCCTTTAAGGCAACGCAAATTTGCCTTGAAAGGAAGCAACAAAGCAATTCAAGGTGGTTTACATGATTTAAATTAAAAGCATAAAATACATTTAAGACACAAAATATATGACATTAAAATATATGATATGCCTTACTCAAAGGCAGCTCTAAACAGATGAGTTTTTAGCTTTGTATATAAAGGAGCGTGGCTGCACGGTGGTGCAGTGGTTAGCACTGTTGCCTTGCAGCAAGAAGGTTGTGGGTTCGTATCCCAGCCCAGGGTCTTTCTGCATGGAGTTTGGATGTTCTCCCCGTGCGTGGGTTCCCTCCACATTCCAAAAACATGACTGTCAGGTTAATTGATGACTGTAAATTGCCCTTAGGTGTGAGTGTGTTTTCAGTGTCCTGTTTGTCCTGCCCTGTGATGGACTTGCGACCTGTCCAGGGTGTACCCCACCTCTAGCCTGTTGACAGCTGGAGATAGGCACCAGCACCCCCGTGACCCATTAAGGATTAAGCGGTTAAGAAAATGGATGGATATAAAGGAGCTCAGTGTTTCAGCAGCTTTGCCGTCGTCAGGAAGTTTTGTCAAGGTTCTAGGGATGATTAGTAAACTTATGTTTAAGAAATGTTCGGACATCTCTTAGCTTCTTCTGACTTTATTTTAAACACCCAGCTTGAACTAAGTTAAGACTTCTACTCTTAGTAACGGCATCCACACTGTGGGGAGCCTTCACGGTAAGCTGGCTGGATTCACAGATTGGAAAAATACTGGTTCGATAAAGAGATTCAGACAGTTCCAGACATCACCTGATATCACCAGCATGTTATAACCTGCTTGTTATTGATCCTGGTAAATCAGCATCCAACTCTGGAACAGCTGAATGTTTCAGCTGCAGCTCAACATTCTTTCAGTCTGGAAAGAAAGAAATACTAGAATAATAGAGGGGGTGGTTTGGGAGTGTGTTGACCCTATGGGGAGGGGGGTTCCACATTAGACCCCCACGTATACCTTGGACCACACAGCTAGCTCCATCTCTCTATGTTTGATCACAGAGGGCTTTACCCGTCTGAAGCGGTCACACCTCTTATTAAAGCCCGGCCTGTCCCACGTCCCCCCCACCCCGCCACCCCACCACCCCTCCTCTCTCTCTTGGTATTCAGCCCAGGTCAGCAGATTTGAGCCCAGCCCACCGTGGCTCCCTTTTTAATTTGCACCTGTTGCGCAGTTGTCCGGGAGGCGAGAGCTGCAGCGGCTGCAGACAAAGATCATATTATGAACAGACTAATCTCCGTGTAGCTGAGAGGGTCGGGGGTTCGGATGGGGATGGGTGGGAGGGAGTCGGGGGTTTGCTGCCTCTTGTGGGGGATTCGATCTGCAGCAGGAAGTGTGATAAGACGCGGCGGAGGCGCTCCAAAAATCTGAACGAGGCTGAAAATCTGAAGCTGTTTTTTGTGGCTGGACTCCCGTCTGCAGGCTGTTCCCATGATGTCATGAACCCCCGCACCCCCATCTCCACAACCCTGCACACACATTTCACCTCAGTCAGGTTCAGCTCAGTTCAAGTCTACAGCCAGCACAGCTGACAAACAACACCACACCAAAAAGACGTCATAGTGGAGTCTAAGGACTTTGGATGCTATTTTTTTCAGAGGAAACAACAGATTTATATACTTTATATTTGCTCCCCCCTAAAGACAATCAATCATACTTCTGTTAATTGCATGGGATAGACTATATTCTACCTTTCCAAGTCCAATCTGCCCTGCCTGTATTTGTATCTTTAATTACAGGCAGAGCTGTAAGACCTTAAGTAGCTGATTACCAGGAAACTAGCCGAGACCTGAACAACGTAAAAGGATTCTGACATTCATTCAGGAATCTCGTTAAAGATTGAACTTTGGTTGATTATTCTGGATGTAGAGCCAGATAGCTGGCTCCAGATGTTTTATCAGCTGCGTTAACTCATCTTCTGTCTCTCTGTTTCAGTGCTGAACTATGACACTGTGCTGGAGACAACCTCGGAGACGGACGAGGACGACCAGGCGCTGCTCCGTGATGACGTTGGAGGGGCAGAGGATGAAGAGGTGGGCAGTCCAGTTGGTGTCCCCAATCTGGAGGCCTCGCCCAGAGTCGGCCACGCCCTGCTGTCCAACAAGGAGTCGGAGGACTTGGAGCACAGGGGGGAGGACGGATGTATTGGTGAGTCTCTGATCAGATCAGCAGCTCAGAATTAGTTCCTCTGGTTGCTTTTGATTATCAGATAGTAGAAAGAAGGTACCATCCATCATTCTGTCTGTTGAAACTGTTTTTTGCTAAAAATTATTACTAAAACTTTAACAGTTGTCATTTAGGTTCCTCTGAACACAGATTGTGCCTTCAGGCAATCATTCAGAAAGAAAAATCAGCCATTGGTTTCTTGAGTCTGAAAGGAGGAGAAGAGCATCTTAAACCAGAGAGAGAACTTGAGGAGAAGCAGAAGCAAAACAAAGGAGGGAGGGGGAACTAGGAGCAGAACCAAAAAGGGAACCAGGGGAAAATTAGACAGAGACCCAGGGAGAGTCAACTAATAACGAGAAAAAATACCGAAATTAGCATCTGGTGACAACAAGGTCTACAGCCATGGGAGGAAAACTAAGTACAAGGGGATAACCATCCTGTTCCAGGAGAACGAAAAAGAGCAAAAATAAGAAAAAAAAGGAAAACCTAGAGAAAATCCAGGATCAGAAACAGGAAGATGGATAAAGGGAGAGCAAGGATCATACCTATTAGAACCGGAGAAATTACCAGTAAGAGAACGAAGAACAGAAAATCCGGTAGAACCAGTTGGAAAAACAGGAGGAGAACAACCAGTGAGGATCCGGCTATGAGCTAGAGGCAGAGCCACAATGATAGAATTAAGAGCAGACCAAGACGATTATGTTTTTTTTTTTTTTCTTTAGATGATCGCAGCAGTGAGTACGATGCTGTGGGACCTGAGGCATCTCTGCAGGCGGTGGAAAACGGTGCAGGTGAGATCCGTAATCAATATTCTGATCAATATGAGAACAGAGACAAACAACAACAGTTAAACACAAACTAAAATCAGTGTGCTTGACAAAAATAAAATATATCTTTTTTAAATTATATTTACAGTTAAAATTCAGTCAGTAAGTCATGTATGTTTGTTTCTTTAGTTGTTATTTTTATATTATCAGATTTGAGCTACAGTACAAGTTGATTAATTTTTTTTAAATTTTGTATTCTGTATGGAGAAGGATCTGTCTTTAATTTGCGACAACATAACAGAACCTGTTGACAGTATAAAACATATCAGTTTAACTTTATTTGTATTTTCTCTTTGAATTTAAAGTGAATGTGGACTCACTTTCATCTGACAAGAATATTTTCTTTTAAGTCTTTTCTTGTTTCCAACATCAGTTTAGTCAAAAAACAAACAGTTAGACAAGAATAAGTAGTAAGATTTTTTTTATGCTGATGATCATCTGTTTTCTCCATTTACATTCTGTCAGGGAGACGACTGGATGGCATATCCATGCTGGATGAGTACTTCCTGAAACGGAAGCAGGAGGATGAAGATGGTCACCAGGCAAGCATCGCAGAGTACCTGCAGCGCAGCGACACCGCCATCATTTACCCAGAAGCCCCGGATGACGTGGCCCGATTGAGCACGCCCGATGGCGCCGGTCAGGACGAGAGCGAACACGGTGAGAGGCTGAACATAACAAAGTGATCATAAACAAAACCTTAGAAATATGGCTAATGAAGAACATAAAAGGTAAAAATAGAAATGAGTAAGATTGAGTTTTGGTAAAATTTACATTTAAATAGTTGTTTGGTGGAGAATCTGACATGAATTGTGGAAGATTGTCCCAAATATGAGGATGGAAAACAGCGAGCTCTGTGTTTTGAGTATTTAGGTCTCAACGGATCTTGTGTGACCTCTCACCTCTCTTCACAGACCTGCCTTCCAGCGCCACAGACGACTTCGCCCAGCTGCTCACCTGTCCGTACTGCGAGCGCGGGTACAAGCGACTGACTTCTTTGAAGGAGCACATCAAGTATCGACATGAGAACACAGAGGAGACCTTCACCTGTCTGCTGTGTGCCGAAACCTTCACCCAGCGGTCCCAGCTGGAGCGTCACATGACCACACATAAGCCCCCTATGGACCAGGTGAGCTAATACAGCATAGATATAAAGACAGATAGATACACAGGCAGACAGACTGAAAGACTGTTGGTTGTGGCCCCACCCAGCCACTGCAAATGCATCCTGTGTAGGTGGAATCTCCTGCAGCCTTTAAACGCAGCTCATCGCGTTGCGCTCTAACTTAATCATGAGGCGGTGTTAAACGCTTCCTGCACACGCCCGTTCTTTCCTCCTCACTATCCAGGAGTCTCATTAGAGTCAGTAACTAAGCTGCAAGTCATTCCATTTTCCAATTACACCACAATCGTAATGGGATTACCTTATCCGAGCAGTCGGCTGTCGGAAGCCTATGGTTCCTCAGACCTCCTCGCAGAGTGAACCAGGACCAGATGGTCTTTTTCTTCCCCTGCTGGGCTGGAGAGTCCTAATCCTCTGAGTGTTTATCTCAGGACTCCCTATGTTAAACCGTTAAACTGAGACTAGAGGCTAAGCTCAGATTGGTTCATGTTTCACCACAGAAGCAGTAAAGTTGTGTCACTAAGACATCTGAGCTATAAATCCCCTTTGTTGTTTGATCAAAGGCATGAAACAAAAGTTTTATCAGGATGGATGGATGGATGGATGGATATGGTTTCATCTCCTTGAGTAACTGAGGAAAAGCAGCTTCCACTTCATCACTGAGTAGTTTTATCTTTCAGTCTTTAAATCATTCCTACAGAGACAGGCTCACAATGAAACAGTATGTAAGAACTCTGTGCTTCTTTTTACTCCCTGATAATAAAGACATTAATGTATCCAAAAGACGTGTTACCTAGTCATCGGTTCTTTTCTCTGGTTTAACCGGTGGAGGAGCAGCGTCAGGGCGAGGAGATGAAAGAAGCGTTTTATCGGCTGAATAAATGAAATGACTGTTCAGGTTTGCGTTTCATGTCAAATGAAAGGATGTGAGCCTCGACTTCGCTGTGGGGGGAGGACGCCCCCCATCACTCTTTGTTTTTGTTTATCTGTGTATTTGCATTTGAAATGTTGGGAATGCACCTCAACCAGAAACTGCTGCCTGCGAACAGAGTCAGCCCACGCTGTTTCTCAGAATGCCTTTTGCACTCAGACTTCCAGGAGAATCTGTCTCTATCCTCTCTGCTCCACTCCCACTCCTCCTCCCTCCCTTCTAATCGGTTTCTCCTCTCTGCAGCCACCGCTCCTCGGTGAGGGAGCTGCAAACCGCAAGTTCAAGTGCAGCGAGTGTGGAAAAGCCTTCAAGTACAAGCACCACCTAAAGGAGCATCTCCGTATTCACAGCGGTGAGTGGAGAAGAGGGGTGGAGGAACATAAACACATAAATTTATCACCCTGGGTATTGGTTTAACACCAGAGACACACACACATGGAGAAATTGGAAACAGAAACGCATCATCGAAACTTGTTATTTTCACCCTTACCTAACATTCTTCATAAACTCGGCCTGACTCAGCATGTGAAACAACAAACTTCCAGACCACTGCAAAGCCGCTAAAACAGAGAGTTCTTTTAAATCGGAGTTAAATACCATCTGCTTAGAGCTGCCTTTGAGTAGGTGATTGATAATGGCAGGGATGCCATATGTTTTAATGTGTCATATGTCTCTAATGTTGAATGGTAAATGGTTTATACTTATATAGCACTGCTGATTTTATTTTATTTTGTCACATAATGATGTAAAGCACGTTGAATTGCCCTATTAAGTGTGCTATACAAATAAAGAGTTGGGTGTTCGTCTCGTAATTGGAAGGTTGTCAGTTCGATCCCCAGCTCCTACCGTCTTGGTTGTTGTGTCTTTGGGCAGACACTTCACCTGTTGCCTACTGGTGGTGGTCAGAGGGCCCGATGGCGCCACTGTCCGGCAGCCTCACCTCTGTCAGTGCACCCCAGGGCAGCTGTGGCTACAATGTAGCTTGCTCTCACCAGTGTTTGAATGTGTGCATGAATGGGTGAATGACTGAATGTAGTTAAAAGTGTTTTGGGGTCCATATGGACTAAGTAAAGCACTATACAAATACAGGCAATTTTTGCCTTGCCTAACAAAGACATGATCCAATCATAGATTAAAACCAAAGTTTCTAATGTTCACTTGATCAAAAGGTATTCATCAGATGAGATTGGTGGTTTCTGAAATGTCTTAATCAGAAGCACATACAGTCTTTTGAGATCCAAATGACATTTGACCTGATTAATCAGTAAGGGGTAGGCTACACCAGTTAAACTGAAATTTGGGTACATCCCTGTTATGAATTGATTATTCATTGTGGGAAACACTAAAATGAATGTCAGCATATTTATGTTTGCAAACTGAAAGTAATCTCTGTTTTTCTGTTGCAGGTGAGAAGCCATACGAATGCTCAAACTGCAAGAAGCGCTTTTCCCACTCCGGATCTTACAGTTCCCACATCAGCAGCAAGAAATGCATTGGCCTGGTTGCGCTTAATGGACGAGTACGCAACGGGAACAACAGCAAACCCGGCTCCTCCCCAAACTCCACAACCTCATCACCTGGAAGCCCCGCCTTGGCCCATCTCCGGCATAAACTAGAAAATGGGCGACTCCTTGGCCTGCAAGAACAGCAAGGTCAGCCGGACATCAAAACCGAGCCAATGGACTTTAATGATTACCGGCTGCTTATGGCCTCACAGCATGGGTTTGGGGGACCAGGTGTCTACTTAAATGGACGTAGTGGAAGCCCATTGGGCATCCATGGCTCCTCACAAGGGTCCTTTCAACAACCGATTGGGATGGGACTTGATCTCTCCCTGCTCGGATACACAGGAAATCTTGGGAGCAGCCTAAGTGAGGTACAGAGGGTGCTTCAGATTGTGGACAACACTGTTTGCAGGCAGAAGATGGACGGAAACCCAGAGGAGCTGTCCAAGCTCAGGGCCTACATGAAGGAGCTGGGTGCCCAGATGGAGGCACAGTCCAGCTTTCAGGTGTTGGGCTACAGTAGTCCTACCAAGAGAATCATTGACTACACGCTGGAGAAGGTCAATGAGGCCAAGAACCTGATCAATGATTCCAAGATGCAAGTGAATGTTAAGAAAGAGAAACCAAATCAGACAGCTGATCTCAGTAGTGAAGAAAAGTTTTCTGATGGACAGAACCATTTCCTGTCATTTTCCTGCCAATACTGCAAGGAGACCTTCCCCGGACCCATTCCACTTCACCAACATGAGCGCTACTTGTGCAAAATGAATGAGGACATCAAGGCAGTCCTACAGCAGCCAGAGAGCAGTCCTGTTGGCTGCAGGGGGCCGAGGGCTGATGAACTGTCCCGCATCGAGAAGGCAAACAGCCCGATCAACCCTTTCAAGGACCACATGTCAGTGCTAAAGGCCTACTTTGCTATGAACTCTGACCCAAACTCTGAGGAACTGTTAAAGATTTCCCTTGCTGTTGGCCTTCCTCAAGAGTTGGTGAAGGAGTGGTTTTCACAGTGGAAAAGTCAAAACAACCACATGAATAGTTTCAGGAAAAAGTTCCCCACTCCTGAGCATGGTGAAGCAGACCAGAGCTTGACTCGTTCTCCAGTTTCTCTTCCTGTTACAGATTTACACAATGGCTTTAATAACAGTGATGCCACCCACAGACTCATAAAGAATAATCAGTTTACAGCCAACAGGCAGACAAAGGGGGACAAGCCACCAGAACCTGCAGACCCCTTGAGGAGTGACACTCCGTCACCCCTAAACTTGTCTTCCACCTCATCAAAACACTCCCAGAGTAGCTCATACACTCCAAACAGCCTCACGTCTGAGGATGCCCATGGGGACACTCCTCTAGATCTGTCGCTCCCTAAACACATGGCACAGAAGCGACCGAGGCCAAATGGTTTCATCACCGAGCACAATGGAGAGGTTTCAGTTCGTGAACAGGGATCTGGGACTTTAGAGCTGGTCAACATCAAGAAGGAGGCCTTGGGGTCTGACAGTGGCGGGAACTCTATCCATCAGCTGGAGAAAAGCACTAGTCCAATTTTTGGGATTAATCCCTTTGCTGGTGGTCCCATGTACACCTCTTTGCCACCCCATGGAGCTTTTCCTCCACCCACCTTCATAAGTCCTGCTCAGGCCTCCATCCCAGGCCTCAGGCACTACCCCGGCCTCGACCCCATGAGCTTCCTGCCCCACATGGCCTACACCTACGCTACAGGGGCTGCAACGTTTGCAGAAATGCAGCAGAGGAGAAAATACCAACGGAAAGCAGGTTTCCAGGTAAAACTAAATATTGATGTAGAAAATGTTTTATGATGTTTCCACATATGCAGCTAACCTAACCCTAACCTTAAGAGCTAAGGGATTGAAAGAGTATTGACTTAAAGAGTATATGTTATGATTTGAAGGCCTTTTCTGCAGAGTTCTGCCCGCAGCGTTGCATCTTCTGCTAGTTTAGGGAGTTTTTGGCCACTGAAACTCTCTGACTGGTCATTTCAACAAGCAGGGATTTTTCTTGATGAGTTTTAATTCCATGACATGAAGATTGTGAGATAATTGTGTGTCTTTAAAGGTTTTTGTGCAATCTAAAAAAGGACCTAAGGACAGACATCCACAAAAATGTTGTATTTATAGTATGTTTTGTTAGGGTTGTTTTCAGTGTTCACATAAAAAGAGATATTTTATCATTTCAGCATATTAGCTGGCAGATTAGACTGATATCAGCAGGCCTTCAAATTAAAGTCAAATTGGAAAAAACACTTTCGCTAGTAGATATCTTCATCGGCCATGGGCTTCACTGTCACTCAATTTCTCCATACTAACCATGTCTATTTATTTTAGCTAAACTTTAGAAAGGCGTCTCTGAGGTAGAATTGGAAATGGTTCTGTATCAGCAGTTCTATGAACGACAATCAGTCACAGAGCCCTAGAAAGAGAAAAAACATAATTATCTTCACAATGAAATGAAAATAATGTTCAGACAGATTAGAACTCCACAATATATCAAGTCACAGTCATCGTACCATCTTATCAAAATGTACGAGTTGAGTGGACTTTCCCTGTACTTAAAGACCTCATCTGGTATTGATTTGTTTGACTGAAATGCTGAGGCTCATTAGTGCGCCTTTTCCGCTAGGGACGCTTGAGACCTGAACGGGTCGGGTCAGTACGGCCTACAATGGGATGGTTGTGTTTCCATTACCATCTCAGAAGAACAGTAGAGGGCAAGGGCATGGGCGGACTTAGCTTAACAAAAGCTCCAGCAAAAAGCTGTCACAAAGTGATCATGACAACTCAGATCCTCTAAGAAGTTAAAAGACTTTACTCACCTCTAGGGCTGGCTATCGATTCAAATTTCATGAATCGATTCAATTCCGATTCTTAAGAGTTAGAATCGATTATCACAGTTTGATGTGATTCGATCCAATTCAATCTGATCCAGTTCAATATTGACAAGGGGCAATGCTATTGAATATTTTTTTGGAGCTGTTATCTTAATTATAATTCAATATGCCTTATGACTGGGTAAGTAACAGTTCACCGGTGAAAACTGTATTTACCCTTTAAGACACAAGACTTAAAATGGCCGTCTGGACTTTACCTTCCTATTTTAGTTGTAAAAAGGGCAAAATATTCAAGAAAAACAAAAAACGATTTTGTTCGTTTCGACACTTTCGATTTCTCTAAGGATCAATCCAGAATCGATTTTACAATTATTTTCAACACAACCCTACCCACCTCAGATCTCTCAGACATCGATCCGTTCATGCCTCCATCTCCTGATCTATGTTCCTCACGTCAGTACTGATCTAACCAGCAAACATGCAGTCTGTGCAGACTCAGAATCTGCACTCTTCCAGCCTTATCTAGCTGACTCCAATTCTCTGATCAGAGACCTCCTGCTTCTCTGCTGCTATACCGACTACCAGGCTTCTTCCTCCCCAACACTGCACTTCTGTCACATGCCGACTTCACTGCTCCAACCCATGTGTGGAAGGCTATAACAGCCCTGAAAGCAGCTCCTTTCCTCTTGGTGACCTGACAAAACTCTGCCATACTTAAAGTTTTTCAGATGTCCCAGATGCCGAAGTTGCAACCGATATCAAGCCAATTCTCTCCCATATCTGGCTGCAGCCCGTATCAAAGTAGATTCTCCCCATCACGTTTCGGCTGCAGCTTTGTCAAAACCACAACCCTCCCTAAACGCTATAAAACACTTTATAAAGCACTCATTAAATAAAAAAAATGTAGCTACTTAAAGCAAAGAAAAAAAGCCAATCAGCAGCTACCGCTGCTAGGTAGGAGTGAGAGGGATATCACATTACTGGACCAATCAGTTCATTAGGGTGGGTTGGGTCGCTTTGACACGCTTCAGAAAAAAAAGAGGTCGGCTCAGACTGGACACTGGTAACAGAAACATGCCAGAACCGTTTACCGTTCTGGCCCTAGTGGAAAAAGGGCATAAGAGTCATAGGAGCATTGTGAGGAAGGAAAAAATAGGAGTGTTGGTGAAATGTAGCCTGATTTTCATTGATATCATGACAGTATTTAACAATATCTCATTGGCATGTCATCATGCAGCCTTACTACAGATCCAAAGGACCTTTTCATAAAGGAATATTGTTGCCCAGATCTTACAGCTTTTGGTGTGTGCCCACACATTGAAAATTCAAAGGGAATATAAGGGTTTGGTTAGTGTTTGTTGGCTGGTCAAATGGTCAAAGGTGTTGGTTGTGTAAGCTTTTCATTTGATTTTTAAATAATGAGTCAAATGCTGATGTGAAACCCTAAATGTTTTGACTGATAAATCATCCCACAGTCGCCTGCTTTACGTCAGAGAACCTCCGCTGTGAATGCAGACAGAAAACAACCTTGAGTGAGTGTTTGGTCTTAAAGCGACCCTTTAAAAGAGGAGCTGTTTCTGACCAGAGTTTGGTTCTGGGAAAGGTCACCTGGAACATCTCCTGCACACAACTCCTTCATTTCATTCCCCTCCCCCACCTGTTTTTTTTTTTTAAAGTCTCCTGGATGAAGGGACTTACCCAGGTTGGGCCTTTAAGCCCTGTCCAGACTTGGGATCATGGGTGCAGGAGGGGGGTGGCAGCAGAAGGTGTCTCGGAGCGTGAAGTCAACAGGTGTGGGATTATGACTGAAGCTCTGTCTCTGTCTCAGGGGGAGCTGCTGGACGGGACGGCAGACTATCTGTCAGGCCTGGACGACCTGACAGACAGCGATTCGCTGCTCTCCAGGAAGAAGATTAAGAAGACTGAAAGTGGTATGTACGCGTGTGACTTGTGCGACAAAACATTCCAGAAGACCAGTTCCCTCCTAAGACACAAATATGAGCACACAGGTATATATAACACTTGGACATTTCTTTTTAACCCCCCGTTCTCCTTTTATCTCCGATTTTTCACACTTTTGTTCCATTCCCTATTCTTTACTTCTGTCTCTCACGTAGCTTCCAACTCGTAGCTCTTCTGATCTGATTTTTTTTTTCTCTGCAGGCTGCGGCCTTTAACACGTTCTCTTCTTTGCAGCTGCTGGTTGGGGAGGCGATCTCTGAAACCTAGAAAAAAAACATGTACACCACCATGAGTTTCAGACTTTAGTATAAGAGGGGAAATTTAGCTTTAGTTCCTGTTTGTGTCTGAGTAAAGGTCCATAGGAATAACTTGATAAAAACAGAGATTTGCTTTTTATATTTACCCTGGAAACATTTTGTGATTAAGCTTCCCTGGTAAGGGTGAACCTACTGTCAGGCCTCGCTTTAAACATGACTGTAGAAAACATGACTCATTTTAATAGCACAGGGGTTTTACCTTCATACTGCAAAAACAAGGCAAAGTGAATTATGTGTATACCCTTCAAACCCAAATTTATTTAAAATGTAAATTTGGAAAAATAAAATAAAAACTAATAAAGAAAATTACATTAACAAAAAGCACCAAATAAAGAAGTAAAATTTAAACGCCGGTTTTTACCCAACCTGCACATCATAAATCTGTGTAATGACAAGACCAGTTGGTGCTTTATTGACCAATTAGAAGATTCCAAAAACGATCCTTTTGAAAACAGGTGGCTGATGTAGTGATTCAATGATCGTTGTCATATAATCCCTTTTTTCTGTAACACAGGACTCTTTCAGCAACATATTTTTTTAGTAGAACACTTAAAATATACAGTCTACTAATTAAATAAAATTACTTCTTATTCCCGGACCCATTTTGACATGAAAGCCTTTATTATATCTACAGTATTTGTTTAAGATGGCAGTGGGCTGATTTGGTCTGGGTCCATAACAACACCAAGGATTCTGGCATACTTTGTGGTTAGGCCTTACAGATTAAATCTTATGCTGATCACCAATCTTGGGCTGTTTTGGCCCAGAAAAATAGTAATAGTCAAAGATATTATGATTTTATCATTTTTATGTTTTAATTATTTATTTTTAGATTATAATTGTAATTCTTTGTTGACACCTACGTATATAGTTGCTTGTAATGGTCAAACATATGGAAAGAGATGACATGCTCTATAATCTAGCTGAGAATATGGATTTTGAATAAAAGTGGTCCATAAAAGCCTTGAGGAACCCCACGTTACCCTAGTTTGGTCAGATTTATATCAAATAGATTTCACAAAATAACTTCAATCTACCAACAAAGACCATAATGAATTTTGTAACAGTGTAATTTTTCAAATTTTCCACTATAAATCTGGAAGTAATGATTACCTTTGTCCGTAGGTGATTTTTTTTTATATAAATAAAAACAATTTCTGGACATAAACAGACTCCAGAGAACTTTCCTTTTAAACCGAAAGTTTCGTGAAGGTGATACATTGCCATCCTACCTATTTTATTCCATGCGTTTCTCTGGCTTGCATCATGCCGCCATCATGTTGGCCGGATGAAGTAATCCGGAGCAGAAAAAGACGCAGCCAGTATTTAAACCCACAGACTTCATGTTTAATTCAGCAGCATAATGTAAACAGTTTCTCAGTTAAAAGATCTAGAGGTTTGAAGCTTCCTGTACGAACTCCGCTTGCTTTTAGGTTTTAGTTTTTAATGTTTCCTGTTTATTTCCTTTAAAATGGAGCCAAAAGCTCAATGGTGGACTGTTTCCAAATGAACAGAAACTAAGTGATCATAATCAATTAAATTCCCTTTATAAAAGTATGAGTTCTGTCAGTTTTCTGATATAGAGATTGCAGATTTGTGTTAACATGATGCCAGGAACGAAAACGTAGCCAGCAGTAGGTGCTTAGGTGGGCCTGACAAAAAAAATGGGTGGGTCATGTAAATGTAATTGAAATTAATATTTTTTTTAAGATTCATTGTTTCTTCAGCAGATATGTGTCTGTATACATCCGAAATTGACAGAAACTGTTTTAAACAAAAACAGCTTAGAGCAAAGGATTGAGGTCATATAAAATATGATAAAGCTGTACCCTAATACAAGATAGCTCATTTTAACTCTCCATCACCTAAAAATAACAATAGTTATTTTTTAGTAAATCCTTATTGGGCTTCCCTCACCGTTGAGACAATTTGCTGGTTTCCATATATCACATCAGATCAGCGGTGGTCCTATGCTGATTATGAAACTCTACAAAGTGTAAAAATAAAAATATGCTCACTCTGAGATATCCAGTGCTATAAATAATTATTTGATACTTTGAAGAACTAATAAAACAGTTTACACCATAGACGCTGATTGTTTTAGAAGCTGTTAATCATCGTTTAAATCGTTTGAAACCCCAGTTTTAGACTTAGCTACCTTTTTACACAGCAGAAAAACTTATTTTTCCTATTTTAGTGAACTGAAAATGAACCGAACCATGACATTAAACTAAGGTATGTACCATGATGTGGGCCCTGGTCCAGTGGGCCTAGACCCAGCCATGACCACCCATATCTGCAGCTCTGCTTAGAGGAACAACTTTTGCTATCCATCAAAGCTATTTCCTAACATATTCAAGTCTATAATTTCAGAGAAAGACATATTAATAAATGGGAAAAATCAAGATAGTTGCCATTCTTCTAGTTAAAGGATTGTTAACAAACTAAAATTAGATGAAGTAAATGCTACAGTTTGAAAAAAATCTAAAGATCCGGTCTAGTTTGGCTTTCTAAGGGACGCTTGAGAAGAAACCCCTTTCTCTTTGAGAAAAAGCTTTATCAGAATGAACCACATGACTTCTGAAACAACGTAGTTTGAACAGATGAGACCGAAGTAGAGCTGTTTGCCTATGATATTAATTGTTAAGATGTTTGGAAAATAAAACACACATCAGTTGTCTAGCACAGTGGTGGAGGGCTGCTGATTTGGGCTGGTTTCGTAACAGGATTTGGGCACCTTTCAGACATTCAGTTCACCATGAAAAGTATTTTTGAATCAAATGTGTTTTCTGTCCAAACTGGATAATCAGCAGAACAATGATTTCAAACGGAGCAACATATCTGTAGCAATGGCCAGGTATAAGTTGTCTGATTTTCTATCAACCGTTTGTTCAGATCAAACATTTTCTCAGATCTTTAGATGTTGACCGAAACCCAACAAGGTCCAACAGAGTTATTGAAAAACTAAAGATATGTAAATGTTTCTGCTTAAAATCAAGTTTTTTTTCTAAAGGAGTTTGTTTCAGAGCTGACCTAGCAGTTGGTGCCTGTGTTTAAATACCTGCTCTACCCTCAACTCTTTCACTTTTTTGCATCATCCTTCGTTTAACTCCCCGACACTGGAGCGGAAGGCTGCCACCCACTTCTATTTACTGTGTGTGTACGTGTGAGTGTGTGTAACAGCATGCCAGCTATGGTGGATGTTTCAGGTGTCCCCAGCGTGTTTGTAGGAACCGGCTTGCATGTGCCTGGGGAGCTGTGCCCGCCTGTGTGGAGCTGTGTTGTCAGTGCATGTGTGCGTGGGATGCCTGATTGGATGGGGTTCTGCCTGCCGGTTGGCAGCAGACGAAGCCTCCTGCTCAGTCAGATGGAAGAAATTTCACCCATACGGAGTCGTAGTAAATCCACCACAGTGTGTATGCGTGTGACAACTGTGCAGATTTCCCGCTCCTCCTCAGGTCAAATCTGGCGCCGCTATGTCGTCAAAGCTGCATGCTGCCTGACGACATTTCAGGCATCTCACAACGAGGGTCGGTGTCTTGCAAGTTATAGATGTTACTCTGATTAATCACAACTGAATCGAATGAACGATTCATGAGCAGACCTCTGTAGTACTAGGTCCCATGATGATGAGGTTAGTATGCCCTCTGAATCAGCTAATCATGTAAAACCTGCAGGACACCAGCTGATGCTTATGCTGAAGCTGGACACCCTTTGATTACACAGTCATTGTCCAGCAGACAGTCACTGGCACCCATAACAAGGAGGGTAAGCTAGAAAAGGACACTGGTAAAGAGACTGGCTGTTCACAGGGTGCAATATCCAAACACTAAAGGGATTATTGTACACAAAAATCCCAGTTCAGTACATATTTGGGGTTTTAAGATCGTGGTTTGGTATATTTTCAGTACATTTTAATCAAGAAATTAAATACAAATTTGCATCCTTTCCTTTTTTTTTTTGCTTTGATCGGCATGAAACAAAGAATATTTTCCCCTAAATTCCTTCCTTTCAATTCCTGAAATTTATTTAATTTTGTAAAACTACTATAACTTAAAAAAGTGGGCATCATAGAACCGACTGGAGATTTGATTAGATTATTTTAAAATTAATAAAATAGTACAAGCATATATAACCAGAGTAGAAAGCAATATAACCACTTGAAAACAGTCAGTGTTGGTGTTTAGAAATGTTTAAATAGCCCATATTTGAGAATACAACATGCTTAATTGTCTTTTTGATATTTCAACAACCTTTTCTCCCAGCTGTACTAGGATGCAGCATTAGCAGCTGTTGCAAAAATCCTTCTCAACAATGGGGGCTCCACAGACTTGCATTTTATACAAAATCAGGAGTTTGGGCTTATTGGGTGCCACTGGTAGCCAAGGATGGCATCAGCTGTTTTTTCTCTAGCATCAGTGACGTTTCCACTCAGCTTGACATTGTTTCGGGTAAATAATTCAGTTCCGTACAGAGCAAAGTTCCTGTTTGGTCCATCTTTCGTTTTCTACTGTAGCTGGTTCAGAAACAATTAATATTCAAAAAGGACAGAGTTTAGTGATAGCTGGGAGTCCTTTCTGTTTCATTTTCATGTCTTTTTTGTACAGTTGCAATGTGCTCTGAGTTCAGCACAGAAGCATTATGAATGTGTTCTGGTAAAAAACAGCCGTGCTCGTTCGGTACATATGCGTATCAAACCAGCAGGACCGTATTGAAAAATCTAAACAAATGTAACGTTACACCCCATCCAACCACTGTAAGTGAAGAGTTAGTGGAAGAAAAACAAAGTGACAAAAAATGTGCCAAAGCAACACTTAAACTGTCTCGGCTCCATGGAGTGTTTTCAAGAAATAGACAGCAGAGTAAACACTGCAGATGAGTTGAAGGCCCCTGTTAGAGCAAGCTGGGTTTCTCCTCATTGTCTCCACGCAAAACTGATGTTTTCCATGCTAAAGTAGCTCAATCAAGAAGTGAAAGCATATACTGCACAGACAGACTTTACAGTTGGCTAATATTTCTGTTTTAGATATAATTTTCATATTGTTTTTGTGTTTATACATTTTTTGAGATTGAGGATTATCGTTAGCTATAAATCATAGTCATTTAGATTAACACACATAAACAATTGAAATACATTATTGTCTTTGATAAATCTGTATAAATAAGATTCACTTTTCTAAGTACTGAAGTTAGGTTTTGTGTGACCTATAGCTGAAGCTGTTTCCTCTGTCCTTACCATCCTCTCTGTCTGTCCTCTGTGTGTCTCCAGGTAAACGTCCACATCAGTGTCAGATCTGTAAGAAGGCCTTCAAACACAAACACCACCTCATCGAGCACTCACGGCTGCACTCAGGGGAGAAACCCTACCAGTGCGACAAGTGCGGCAAACGCTTCTCTCACTCCGGTTCATACTCACAGCACATGAACCATCGCTACTCCTACTGCAAGAGGGAGGCCGAGGAGCGCGAGGCGGCCGAGAGGGAGGCCAAGGTAGGAGCGCTGGCAGGAGGGATGGAGCCAACTGAGCTACTGATGAGGAGAGCCTATCTGGAAGGCCTGGGGCCTCTGGGATACTCCGATCCCGAGGAACAGCCGGAGGACGGCGGTGGTACCATCTTAAGGGACGGAAGAGAAGGAGGAGGAGGAGATGGAGAGGGAAGAGTGGACAATAAGATGTACGAGGAGGTGGCAGATGGACAGGAGGCAAGTTTCAGGAACAGAGATGAGGAGGAGGGTGACAGCAGGAGCCAGATGGACTCAATGATGGATGAAGGGGGCAAAGACTCGGCACAGCTGATGGACACTTGTTCACGAGAAGGGAAGACAGACGGAACGTTGGAGCAGGAGGACTGATGGTGGAAAGAGAACTGGGGAAATAAAGTTTTGTTTGTGAGGTCCAGTTTCTGCTTCATGACGAAGGCTAACAGAGGATGACAGGGATTCACCAGAGTTGGTGTTATTCATCTGGCTTTCATCTAACAGTCAACGGTGATCTGGTCAGGTTGTGGTTTACCTGGCCCACCTGCCTGACATCACACAGACAGACTTTAAGGCTGTGCTGCGTTAAATCTGCTGTTTTAACAGAAAATAACTAAGATTATATATCTGGTTTATCACATTCAGTCTGATTTTAGGTTTTTTGATTTTTGCTATTCCATTCATTCCTAACGTCTTTAAAGTTTTGAAAACTTAAAAGAAAACTTGCATGAAATTTATGTTTTTTACCCTGGTGTTTAAACTCTAGTAATTAAGTATTTATATTGATTACAGAGACAAATAGTCTTAAAAATACATTTTACACACAGCTGAATTAAGGTCTCAAGTTTTCTCTAAAAGATTTGTATCTGGAATCATTACTCTCTTGTTCCATTTGACCAATCTGACTCGTATAAAATAAGACTAGATTAGATTGATCAAAACAAAATTACTACACAGTCTGTATAGACAGAGTTTAACTTCTTAAATGGAAACACAACCCTTACATTATACAATAAGATTATATTATATAGTTCAAAGTGGGCAGTTATACTAAAAAGTACACTAGGTTTCCAAGAAGATTCAGTACAAAACAACCAAAACCGGAAAGTTAAGTAATGGCGAAAGAATGGGGAAAGAAAATCACTTAGCATGCTTAGCTGCTAGCTTGTTAACTTAGCTGGTTGTTAGCTTGGTAACTGTTCGCTATTGTTCTTAGGTTTTAGCTTGGTAGCTGCTAGTTTGTTAATTGTTAGCTTGCACCCCCAGCCTATGGAGTGCAATTTTTTTTCCAAATTAAAGTTCTCTCCTCAACATTGAACTGAACAAAATATCCAAGACTGAGCGTGATAAATTACCAATATTTAACGTTGTGAGTCAAAGAGTGAGGTGTCTATTTTAGCCTGAATAAGTGTGAATCAAGCTTTTGATAAATAGATGTTAACCCCTATAAAGTAAAGCAACCCTAACCTTCAGGGATGCGGAATGACCATTGACCTGAATCATGAAGCAGGACCGGCTGGTTGAGAATCCATGTTATGCAAAATAAAAACAAAATAAAAAGTAATAATTATTATTATTCTAATAAACTAAGTGAAGCGCTTGTTAATGTACAGTATTATAAAGGCCTGAAAGCTGTGTGGTGCTCTGATGTTCCTAACCTCTGTGTCTTGTTGTGTTCGATAAAACCACTTCAGGAAATTGCACTTGGCTCCCTGAATCACTACAAAATAATAATAAAAAAAATACTTAAAAAAATTAAAGAGGGAAGCCTGGAACACTCGGTCACGTTCTGTCAGTGTTGATGTTGTTATTCTGTCTCCTTTTAATGTGACCTTTTTTTAAATACATTTTTATCCGACATTATTATGCCAACTAACCACATGACTCTGGGCCTCCTGAGTTTTATTTTTCTGTGAAGGAATACTTAAACCTGTGTGAATTTTCAGTCTTAAATCAGAGAGGCAGGAATGGGGAAACAAAGGGCTCGGTTGGTAAAAGAGGATGGAGCCTTTTGCTCCAGAGAAAGCCTTATATGCAAACCTTTCACCTGTCTGTTTCTAAAAAGTGCCATCCCTGTGCAGTGACACACCTGTCTCACCTGTCCTCTCATCCTGTCAGTATTACCTTAGATAGATGCCATTCTGTAGTTTACAACTGTTGGTGCAATTTCTATTGTTTTTTTTTTGTTTGTTTTTTTCCATGACAGTACTTTTGACAGTATTCCTTTTCTAATTTACCAACAAAAGTTTCAGTTTTTATTTCAGAATTTTCCATTTTATTTATGTTACCTTTTATATTACTGTCTTTATTTATTTCCTACTGTAGTGTACAGTATTAGGGTTCCTCACAGAAATATATTTTAGTAAATTGGTTCCATCATTGAATATTGGAACATAAATATCGATCAGGTCGTATCTTTGTTTCCTTTATGTTTTATTTAATTTGAAACTACTGAAAGAAAATCTAAATTTGGGGAACTTTTGATACAAGTATTGTGCAAGCACTGTATTAATAAAAATCCACTTTATTCATGCCTCTGATGAGAGGATGAAGAACTGATGATGAAGGAAGTCCTGAAACGTCTGAAGTATTATGGTTTTAATTTTTAATTTTTCATGTTGGAATAAATGTAGCCAAATAAAATTTTAATAAAGCTGTGTTATTCTTCTTGTAGCAAGTCTGTTTTATTCATTACCAGCCTAATGATAATAGCCGTTCTAAGGCTTAGTTCTGAAAAGGGTTACAGTTTTTCCTGGTAAAATGTCCCAAGTGTTGAGCCATTGAATTACAGCCATATAATTAAGGTTACAGCTCAAAAAGTTTTTTTCATAACTCTGACTCATTAATTTCGAACTGGAACAGACTGTGTTGAATCGAATGGGGATAATTTTTTCCACCTCTTAAGAATCAGAATCAAATCGATTCTTGAAATTTGAATGGATAAACAGATGTATTTTATAGGCCTAGTGAATCTTCATTGATCCAGTGGTTATTTAAAAGCAGAATTTGCTGCACCCTTAATGAATTTATTAAACTTGGAAAAGTGCATCAGTTGTTTTTAAAGACAAGTGACTCTTATACTGTTGCCGATTGTTAAGCACCGGAAAAAACATAATATTTACATATTATGTTATATATTATATAATTAAAATAATTCAATTAAAATACAGCGTCTTTCTAATCAATAAACTAAAAACTGAGGGAGACTCTTGTTAATATATATATATATATATATATATATATCGTTTTGGCCTGTGAATAGTTTTGAGTTGACGACATTGGCACACAAAAAAAAAGTTTGGACACGAATGCTTCTGCACAAATTGTTTGTTTACCTTTCATTTATAATAATTGTTTTGTTTTTTAAATGAAACAAACCTCTTTCGCTGGTCTAACGACATTTTAGAGAAAAATGAATTTAATAATTTTTTTATTCATTGGGTGATGAAAATATGTCAATTCAAGATCAATTTTATTCGCCTCAAATTATTCAACCTTTCAGTTTTTATTTATGATCTATTCACGTTACGTGATGACGTCACTCCGTACGGGCTGCGTCAGCCGAACGTCCGATGCAGCAGTCAGAGGTGAGTGTTCATTCAGAGGGAAACGAACATGTGTCTGTGTGTGTCCTCTTCTTTCTCTGTTGGATTCTGGGACTCAGCCGTTCCGAGGGTCTCTGTTCCCGGCCGGCTGGTTCTGACAGGGAGCCGTGGTTCGGGTTAGGTTCGGCTAACGGAGCTAATGTAACTGCTCCAGGAAGTAGACAGTTCCTGCAGAGCTTGCAGGTTAATTTCTGAAGATGTAACTTTAAATTTAGCTTAAACAAGATGAAAAGTGGGAGCCTCAGAAGGTGCCGCTAATTTACAGTTTAACCTAAAAAACTGAGATCTGAAATCTGTTTTAGTATCAGGCTGAACAGTGAGCTCAGACTCCAGTTCGGATGAAAGTGATGGAGAAGTTCCTGGAATGATGTTCACTTTCCTGAAGCCTGGATAAAACAACAGCAAGTCTAAAGTAGCGCTCCACAGATACGATGGTGAATTTGATCTCTCAAGTCAGAATCTTTTGAAGTGAGTCAACATCTAAGTGAGTGTAAAGTTGATTGTGGCGTCTGCTTCATGCAGCACATAGGAGGACACATTTCAGGTTTAAACTCTAGCTGCAGGGGCTGAGATGTAGTCCGGAGGGAAACGTTGTCGGTTTGAAAGTCAGATGATCATTTTAATTCTGCAGCAAATATTTTACAGACAGTTCCTAATCAGCTGCAGCAGCTCTGATGCAGCCGACACCAGGATATAAACTGGCGCAAATGAGGGAAACAGTGATATAAACCTCAGTTAAACACAACTGAGATACTTATTCCAACCCCCCTACAATCCGAATTAATGCCACAGATCCTTGCAAAAGTATTGGGATTATTATAAAAATCTTTAAAACACCTTATGCAGTTGTAACCTCAAATCGCTGCATTTGTTGTTTGGATTCAGTTTGATTAGAATCTCACACTACTGCTATTCACTACTACTATGGGAAAGGAAAATGATGCATGGTTTTCAAATATTTAGCAAATAAAAAATATTGTCCAGCTGCATTTATGGCTGCAAGTGTATGAGGTTTTTTTTGTTTTTTTTCTCACCTAGACACTGAAAGTTTAACCCAATATTTACGTTTCTCTGATTGGGTATTTGCTGTCTGTTTCTATATTGGGTTGAGTTGCTATTGAAACACTTATATACACTTTGATCTAAACTATTCCACTGCAACTCTGGCCAGGGATGGACTGGTAATAGGATATACCGGGCATTTATAATTACGTGCATAAGATGTTAACAACTCTTCTTACTTTTTTTTACATTGTATTCTGTCTTAATGGGGAGCCTAAATCTCCTCCCCTTCCGGTCGGCCCATGGGTCCCCAAACCAAAAAAATATGAATGGAAGTCAACAAAACGATAAAATTTATTTTCTGGTCCGCTTGTCTTACGTCCTGATTCACACATATGTTGTTTTTCACTTTAAATGATAGCTACCGATGTACGTTCCGACTCTGTCTAGTGATTTGGGATTTATCTGATTGTAAAAATTCGCATTTAAAATGCCTACATATCAGAAGTCAGAAGTCACATGTATGACGTACTTTTGCTAACGGGAGTTAGCACTAGCTATAGCACGTAAAACACTCACCTAGAGCTTGTAGAGCTTCTCCTCCATGCTGGCTCTCACTCCTCCGACTGCTTTACCCCCAACATAGCTGCTACTTTCCACATGGTGAGTTTTATAGAGGTTTTCTCTGTGTTTAATGCTCCTCTCTTCGTCCTGGAGGCTACGGCCATCACTCTCCTTCTTCTTCTGCAGTTTTAGTCCACTAACCTTTTTTACACAAAACCTAAAGTAACTTTTACCTCCGGTCGAAAATCAAACTGAATCAGAAAATAACTTTAATGGCTCCATTGACTCTCATTCATTTTTTTTTTGTATCTGGGGACCCATGGACTGGAAGTAGAAGGGCGTGACTTAGGCTCCCCATACTGATTTTTGCAAACACATTACTGAGAATCATCTGCAGGCATCATGTCTGACCAATCACAGTCAGGCACCTGCACCAAGTTTTCCCCGCCCATCACTGGATCTACATCTAGGATTGTTGTCCTACTAAAACGTGAACCCCAGGGTCAGACTTAACTTTCTTTCAGCCTTTTTTATGATTTTCCTGCTCTATTCCAACCAGCTTCTACATCATTACTAACGATAAGCATCACCACCACCATGATGCAGCCATGTTTCACCATGGTGGTGATGAATTAAGTCCAGCGCTCCCCGAAGCGCTACCGAATCCTTGGTATGTACTGCATGCTATTTAGTAACTACTACTTGACAGTTGACGTAGTAAATACTGCATAGCAAATGAGCGAGTCGTAGGCATGAAACCGGACTTACTGCTCCCGGATATTATGGTAGGTCGCCAGTGGTCCCTTTAAACAATAACTTATCAACTTAAATGTTTAATCAGTTGTCAAAAAAGAACTGAAGTAATCAGTAACATTGCTACACTTTTACATTTATATGCTGACATTGCAGCAGTGTCAATGGTTGACAGTTCCTTGGTTGCTGAAGTCACTCTTCTACGATTTTGGGGCTTCCGCTGCATTGTGGGATTGAGTAGTGTCCATCGGCTGCTTACTGTGGTGGTAGTACATATCCGGGAACTTTATGCCTACTACTCCAGTCCATACTGGAGATTCGGATCTACTACATTGCTCACATACTCTTTTTCACCTACTGCGTAGCAAGCGTAGTAGAGGTATTCAGATGCAGCATAAGTAGAGCAAAGCACACAATGCTTCCCAGAAGAAGAAAAAGAGGAGTCACGTCTGTAGTTTATAAGTTTATCGGCTTTAAAAGGTCAGACACGAACCAAACAGCTTATCTTTTGCAAGTGCTATTGCGAGCAACCAATAGGGGGGAGTGTAGAGCGCTATTTGACCGTCTTTATGTACACGGGATCAATGGCGGCAAAACTAGTAGCAAAGAAATCAACAGTAGAGGTAAATATTGTCTTACATACCATCTGTTGTCTGAATATTAACTAGCTAATGAGCTCCTATGGTTGACATGTTTGTTTTTTCTGCCTCGGCACTCTGTCCGTTCTGAGTTCTGTACTCTGCGCCCTAGCGGGATTCTCCAGTACTACATACAAAGCAAGTACAAGATGCCGCCTGCCACTTGCGTCAATGTAAGGTTAAAAAACAAGTATATTTTTCAGCCTTACAGCATCAACAATGTGTACTCTATTTTGACTAGAATCATAATCCTTTTAATTCTTTTCATAGCATTGACCTGTGTCTAGAAAAGACAACATGATGCAGTCCATATGGCAGTAAAATAGGCTATTTAAAGCAAAGTTAGTGTATTAATTATTTTCTTTTAAGATGATGTGGTTATGAATGATCTTGTAAAAAATACTGTAATACCGATATGTTCTTAACAAATGCAGTGATATGAAAATTTTGCCATACCGCCCAGCCCTACATTTTTTCATCACTTCCCTACATTAAAGGGACTATGTCATGCTATTTTACAGCTTTCAACTTCTGGGATAGACATATATATGATAGAATGTTACCATTGGTGTAATACAGTATTAATTTGTTCTCAAATTTAACTTGTATCCTGTAGTTAATGTTGGACCACGAAGTGAAATGCCTCATTTCTCTATAAGCCCGCCTCCTGCACTCTGTTTTATTAAGGGCTCAGACGTTTGGTTTATTTGTTATTTTCTGTAAAAAAAAAAAAAAAAAAAACAACACAGTCAATAAAGCCTATTTCAGTAACTAAATCTCCAGGCTTTAGGCAGAGCCGAAAACAACTAGCTGAGTCCATTAAGCAGATCTTTCCAGCCTAGTATATTAAAAAGTTGTGGGTTTAGTTTGCACCCGTTTTACTGAACATTCTGAGATGTTACAGATCAATTAATTAACCACACAATGCTGTTATAAGATCACATAAGCTGCTTGATAAATGGCTAACACACATTAGCATGTAGCCACTTCTCTGTCCATCAGGCGTCTTTGTTCTTTGATCCGGCTGCTGTTCTTTAGGATTGTAGAATAAAATCCAGTAATCCATGCAGCCAAATGGGCGTTTTCACTGAGAAAGGAAAAAAATCCAACAAAAAAGTGTTTTAAGCTGCCAAAAATCGAAGCAGCCATTAACTTTGAGAAGTAGGAGGGTGTGTTCGAACTTTATCACAGCTAAACCGCTCTGCCTGCAGGGGCGGCGCAGACACCTCAACACCCCCTTGTTTTCAACCAGTGATGTCACACGTTGAACACTGGCGATTTCTAGGATAGGGAGGGGCAGCTGCTCAGAGAGCAGAATTCAGGAGGATTACTCAGACTTGTGTGAATTAAACCAAAAACCACTCTTGCTGTGTTTTTTATGAGAACATTGCATTACTAGATGGTTGAAAACTCCAGAAACTTGATTTTGCATGATATAGGCCCTTTAAGGTCAGATTTGTTGTTTCCGTGACTAACTGATAGCTGACAGATACTCCTAACTGAGCTGCTTATTTCTGGAGGTCCTGCAGAGTTGCAGTGGGCCACCAGAGTAGGGATAGACCGATATATCTGTCGGGCTGATATATCGGGTCGATATTAAATTTTTTACGTGTATCGGCATTGGCCAACAAGCTGCTGCTGTGTTGGCCGATAGTTTTTTTCCCAGCATTATTGCACACTGTATGCTTTATTATGCTGCTTACTTGTTTCTACCGTGTGCAGTAGTGTAATTATTTTATTTATGCTTAAATATCTATTTTCAGAAATTAATTACCCATTACTGAATTATTTTTTTACCTGTTCTACCTGAATTTTTTTTATATTTGTTAAATATGTTTTACGTACTTGTTCTACCTCACCTATGTTTACTATTTGTTAAATATCGTTTTAAATATTGTTTTAAAGTTCAATAAATGTTAAATTGGGACTTCTAAAATTTGTTATCATTATTGTTTTTATGATGTACATTGAAGGAGCAGAATCAGTATCGGCTCCAAACATCTACTCAAGAAAATTGGCAGCCCGTATAGGCCATCGGCTAAGGCTGATGAAAAAAAATCGGTATCTGCACTATTGTTTCATATCCTAACTCTGCTTTAAATTGCATATATGATCCATCTGCTGAGTGGTCTTTATGATGCTGTTTGCCTAATAACAAACCTCTCTGGCCTTCACAAAACATCTGGATTTATACTGAGAATAATTAATGAAACTCAGTTATTGATAATTAGTTGGTTTCTCGATACAGTTGCTTCCACTGGATTTGAAATAAGACCTTCAGTGTAAAGAGAAATCTAGCGGTCGCTGTCCAAATTAAAGGATTCTGTATTTATTAGAGGGTGATGTAATATGTATGATATAAGTTTTCTGTTTTTACTGTTAAACTGCTTATCAATCAACCAATTAATAAAACCTAACTGTTGAGCACTTTTTTACAGTCAGATGTCAAACAAACATTAAAAATGACAATAAAAAACAGTAAATTATGTTGGTGATGAAGCAAAATTCTGATTTCTTACAGAAATAAATATTTGAAAAAAGATAAATAAATGCTATTTATATTAGTTCTAAAGCTACAGTGACCTAAAACCACACATTGTAAAAATGAAAAAAACACAAATTGCAAATAATAACTAGTAGAATTAAAAAGGATAATATTATCAAAAACATATTTCATTCTTGGCAATGTTTGATAAGGATTTAAATAGTAGTAGAATATGAAATTGAGAGTATAAAGGTTGCTGGAATTAGAATAGACATGGTTTAAAATTTTGTTTCCAGTCTGAGCGATCTGTGAATCTCTGGTTTAATAAAATCTTTACTCAGTTTACTTGAAAGAGTTGTTCCTTTTTTATCCCCAGAGTAGTTTCTAAAGTTTCATGTCTGTATATACTGTCATTAAATTAGTCTGCATGCTGAAATTCACCAAGGGCAGAGAAGTTTTACATATTTCTGATGAGTCAAAAAAAATGGATGTTGAGGAGCAGGCGGTGAAAAGGTCAAATGTCAAAGAAAATGACTGATAAAAACAAGTGCATAAAGATATATAAATGTAGATTTCGGTTTTAAGATGAGCTGTTTGAGAAGAAGGAGATGGTTTCAGAGTGTAATCATCTGACTTAGCTACACTGGTTTCTGTCTGAAATCAAATGAGAAGACATGAGAAGGCCTGAAGCTCAGGAAGACATCCAGAGGGAAACGGTCTGAATTCATAAGGTCAGAAGAGTTGTTCTGAACAATAAATCTATGTAGCACATGTTCTGACGTCCTCCCTCATCCTGAATATCCCCCTCAGCTCAGCGTGACTCAGGGCTTAGAGTGAAACCAGTCGACTCAGAACGAAGCAGATTTCTCCTGGTTTTGTTTCAGTCGCTGATTCTAGGCAAAATATTACAGCTAAGTTCAACTTGTCTCAGCCATGAGCTCTTAGTGGAGTAATCAGGTATAAAAGTGACACCGCTAAGAGGACAGAGTGGGTCGGTTGACTGTTCACCAGTTTTATATTAAATATATATAAAGTTAACTTTGTTTTAAGTTAACTTTAAATCTCTTAAGCAGCAGATTATTCACTGCTAAGGATTCTCAACCTGAAAAGTTATTGTTGATGCATTATATACAACCACATCACAGTTTTTTTTTTGTTTTTTTTATAACTAGTGTAGGAAGTTGTGGGGACAGTAGTATCTCCATTGCAGACTATGCAAAGCAAAGCCGTGGTTCTCAAATCATATAAACTTCTAAAACGCATTCATTACGGCGGAGCTGTGTGGCAATCCAGAGGGCTACTTTTCAGCAAGTTAGAACAAAACCACGTTGGGATATTTACATAGATCAGCTATATGCAGTCAGTCCTTGCTTTTAACTTACATGAAATATAGGGATGTGTATTAGCAAGACTCTGGTGGTGCGATATGATATATTGCGATACTATAAGTAAGACTATGTATGGTCATTTTTAATAAAAATTATTGTAACTGTAGAAAAATTATCACAGCATTCTAAACACTCCAACCTGTTTCATACTCTATACATCCAGGTTTAGTGCTAGATTTAGTTGATCCATTGGAACGAAGAAGGCGAAAACAGCCACCAACTTTCTGTCATCAGTAATGTAAAATTAATACAGTGTTTTTGAATACAGCAATATATCAATGTATCGATATTTTCTTACATTCCTGATAAAATGTGTTGAGCAAAAGTACGCAGACACAAACAATCATTTCTTCAAAGGTGGTGCACAGAACCAGGAGCTTCTGATTCAGCTCCTGAGTAAAGAGTTAACAGTAGATATTTAAAAAGTTTACAAATCTTTGTTAAAGGACCTGGTTTTGGGGATTAAAAAAAAAGAGAGAATAAAATATTTAACATTTACATTCAATATCAAGTATCTTGATTCAGTAACTCTCTACTCTTTATCAAGACACTGGGACCTCCAAATTAATTCCCAAGTTCACTTTCACCTGAATCATTCGTCCAGTGAGACACTTTCGACGATGTCTCTGGTTCAGGAGGGCCTTAAAAAGAGCCACAAAAACACTAGATATTTATGTTCTCCGTGGAAAAAAAACCCCAGTCATAATCTATTTTTGCCCTCCAATTTTTTTAAAATAAGATGTTAAATAGGTTTTATTTTTTAAGTTATTTCAAATAGTAATAATAAAAAAAGTGAACAGACACCGATGTATAAACAGGAAATTAAACAAATACTAGGGCTGGGTGATATACCCAAAATATACCGAAAGCGAAATTTATGACTGTCACCAGCGTCATTTTGCCCATGACGGTATATTCGGTATTTTTTAAAAAAAGAGATGTTATTTAGTTTAGTGATGCCCCTGGTCAAGGAGGGAAAGAAGCCACAGCCCAATCTAGAAAAAAAAAAAAATGGTGAGGTAGTTATCATCCATTTATCATTATATATAATGATAAATTATATATATATATATATATATATATATATATATAAATAATATATATATATTATATATATATATATATATATATATATATATATATATATACATAATATTATATATGATATTAAATATGATATATGATTATATCATATTAAATTAAAGATACATCAGCCAGCCCTAACAAATACACTTGAAATGCAAACAGTTCTCCTGCTGTGGCCTGAATCTATCGCCTCACATGTTCCTCCTGCTCCGCACGGAACTGAAATGCTCACCCATTTGTGTGTTTCAAATAGTGGAATTGCTGCAGAGATTATTGTGATTAAGTTTTGGATTTTTGCCTCAGAAAAATACATTTCCTTTTTTTACTGTTTTAAAAAAATTGAAAACGTGCTTTTGAAGCGATTCTGATGTCCAAACATTGATTTAATAATTTAACATGGTCTTCATCTCATTTAAAAAGGAACAGGAGTAAACCAGTGTTTAGGCTACAGACTGCGTCAGCTGGGGGCTGCTAATGACTCAAAATAATTTGTTAATGTTAGCTGCAGCAGCAGAATGTGACCACATGAAAGCCTGGACTTTTTCAGACAGTAAAAACGTTACCCGCACTGTTCTGTCACTGTTATACTACGTCATATTGACATCACAAAACACTCTTTCCTTAAAATGTCAAAAATAAAAGCAGTTCCTGTTCGTTTAGAACTTTGTGCACTCTACTCAATTTCTTTCCTATTTATACTTGATAACAAATTTATTAAAAGTACATTTAGAATATGATTACCCATTATTATGCAAAGGAGAAGCAAACCCTTATAAACCATTCATTAAATAGTGAAGGAGTGAATGATATAAACTCAGGGAGAAATGTTACAGAGTCATTAGAAAGACTATACATAAAAACAATATGCTTGATTCAAAAAAGTTTTAATTGCTTTTTGTTTATTTCTTTAATTATACATCCCTGTTTATGTTTCTAAAAATGTCATGGTGAATAAACTCTTAAAAACTAATTGTTAATATTAAAAGATTGAAATATAATCATAACAATTAAACTCAAGGATGAATGGTGTGGGTTTTAATTTAGTATATTAGATTTACTGACATTTGATGATGAGACTCGTGGTTTGACTTGAGTTTGGAGAAATAATTATCTGTGAACATCTTTGATCTATGCACCTTTTACAGACACATTTTTTTTCTTACACTTAATGTTACATTAATATACATGCCTCTTTGGATAACTGTTTAACCAGCAGTGACTATGATTGAGTGAGGTATAAAATAAGAAAAACATACAAATTATTTAAAAATAGCAAACATTTTTTTTATTTAGTAGTTCTCATTAGCTGTAAGACAAAATCTTATAGTTAACGAGAAAAGCTATATATCCTCAGTTTCAATTTTTAGTAAAATTACTGATAAAAATTGTGTTTTCAAGATGTTCTGATTAATTGAAATGCAGATAATTTATATCATGCTGTTTGACCTCTAGCTGCTTTTGTGTTCTGTTAAAATGCAGATTATAATCTGAATTAAGCATGCTGCTATGAAACTTGGCCCTCATATATTTAATAATCCTTCAGAAAACATGATAGCATTTATAGGTCCCACATTCTGAATTAAACTGTTCAAATTTGATTTATTTTATTCATAATGTGGTTGTTATTGATCTTCATAAAGATGAAAGTTTCCTGTCAAATTTAACTCAAGCAGCAGAAGGCAGCTGAAATATTACCCCGTGACATTTAATGCTGAGCCAACACTGACTTGTTGATCTTTCCTGAAACCAGTATAACAGTGTGATGTGTACAAAGAAACTGATTTCAGTCAGATATCCGCCTTCGAGTGAGCTACAAAGTGCCAGAGGATCAAATGAAAGATGCTGCAAGTCAGAGTGAGAACGGCTTGAAAGCTGAGGCAGATCAGGAGCAGCTACCTTCAAATAGCACAGGGACTGGCTGCTGATTCATTCAGCTACATTTCATCATCTCAAACTGTCAATACACACAAACACGGCAGAGCCTGCAAAGAAACATTGTGAGGAGGATGAGGAAGGTGGTGAATGTGGGGGGATTCTCCAGTGAAGCTGCATTTTTGTGCAACACAGTCAGGTTTATTTTTACAGCACCCATTCACAACCAAGGCTCATGGTTCATTTCAGTTCATTGTGATGCTGCGCCTGAACCACTGAACAATTTGGGTTGTTTTGATTATTAAGAACTAGAATATTCCAGCCTAGACATAACATTCATGAGCCATTAAATGAATTCATAAGGAAGTTTAGATGAATGTTTATGGCCCAAACAGTCAGCCCTGTGGTACTCCATAACTCATTGAAGAATTACAAAACTGGAATGTGTCAAACAAATATTATTTTGAACCAACCTGTTGCTGATTCCTACCGCATTCCTGATAGCTGTAAAAAAAATATTGTGATTAAATTAATTAAATGTAGCTCTGAGACTAACATAGCCACAAGTACATTGCTTGAATTTTATTAGTGAGTTTAACCAGTGCAGTTTCAGGTCTGAAACCTTCTGAAAACCTGACTGATACCCCTCAAAAAGCCTGCATCGAGTGCCGGTTAATTTAGCCTTCAATTAGTTCACCGAAGATGGGGATGATAATCAAAGGGAAACCTCCATAGATAATTTGATCTTGGATATAACATGTAATTTGAAGGTTCTGCAGGTATTATTAATACTTTCGCACTTGGTGATGAACCAGTTAACAGGAATTTTATTTCTGAGAGAAGAATAGAGGATCATGAATCTCAGAGCTACGGTAACTCTCGGGTTGACAGAGCTCTGACCATGTGTTTCTCTGCTTTAATAAAAAGAAACCTGTGGTTGTTCTTCTTTTCATGTATTAATGCTGAGTAATTTATTGTAGTTTTACCAGGCCTTTGCTGATATAATGATAGACTGACAGTAGGTTTAGTACGGTTGTTCTGAATTAGTGGAGCTTCACTGTCTAATAATTTCCTTGAGACTTCTTCTGAATGTTTCCTTGGGTTGATGTTTGCCAACATTTAGTGACGTTCAATGAAAGATGTCCTCCCAACTCATAAAATCTAACCACTTTAAGGGAATTGTATAACATATTTTCTTTAGCTTACAAAGATTTGAGGCAAACCCAAGCATTCTTTTGATTTTCTTAAATTCTATCTAAACACTGTTTAGTTTTTCAGAACCAGTTTAGGAGTCTGCCTCTGGTTCTGCCAGTTCTATAGGTTGGAAAAATGTCACAGTTCTTGGTTCATGCCAGTGTTGTTCACCAAAATAGATTATTGTGAGGCTTCTAGGTGGGAAGATGACTTTTTCTCTTCCTGGAATTCAGAACAGGAGTATTAATCAGTTCATTTCATATTTTATTCCAGGGAATAAAAGCAAAGCAAGGAAATTTTACCCAAATTGACAAACCAGGTTAATCCAGTTGGACACAACTTCTTGGCTCTAGTTCCCTCTAGTTTGTTAGTCTAGATCAGAAGAGATTGTTCTAAGTTGGTTGGATACCGTTGGTTTTCCAATGTGCTTGAGGTTTCTTTCAGATCACTTGCTTTGAGTTAAACCAAGAGGCCTCCTCTGACTGACAATATCTCTCAGGTTGGTGTTGGTGGGCCTTGTTGATGCAGCTGAATGTTGTTGGTGTTTGAAGTTAAAGATGTTGGATGTTGAGGTGGTGGTCATTCTCAGACATGATGAAGCCATCAGTGTGGCGTTGGTGCTGATTGTTGGTCAGAGTGACCTACATGATGATGTTGTTGGTGGTGGTGTCTGTGTTGAGTCTGAGACAGCATGACGTCATCGGGACGTCACCGTGGACGAAGCAGCAGACTCGCCCACAGATTCACGACAAACAGGGCGAGAAGCGTTTCCAGAGATTCCACCGTTCGGTTTCCAGGCGGCGCGGTGCGAAGCTGACTCAGCCCGGGCGCTGCAGCTGCTGGGACTGGGGGGGATTCCCTGTCGAGGGAACGCCCACATTAACCCTTTGTTTCATGTTTGTCTGCAGCCTTCCATGTTCGAGGCGGTGGGAGGAAAGGTGTCTGAGCTGGAATCCCCCACCGTGGTTCTGTTTGATTTTAAGGTGGAATGATTGATTTCACATTTACTAACACACTTCCTGTCTGCCTGATCAATAAGCAGCTCAGAGCGGTTTGACTTTCCAACATCTGCCTGCCTTTCTGTCAGACCCCCGCAGTCTGATCAAAACTCTAGGTCAGGTTTATTTATCTTTAAATCTAGGCAATGGTTTTGAAGCTCTATTACTATCTCAGTTACATAGTCATGCTTTTTAATATTTCTGTATTTTGTTCTTTTTTACTTTAAGTCAATATTTTTGCTTTGGGGATCTTGTTTTTTGTATAATTTCTTTGTCTAAAGGTAATATTAAAAAAATATTGTATTAGTTACTTTTTCTCGATTTCTTTGTCTTTCTTTTGTTTAATTAGCTTTCATCATTTCAGGTTTTTTTTCTGAATTTCTTTTAGCTTTTTGACTGTATCTGAGATGTTTTTATTATCATTTCAAGTTTTTTTTTCTCTTTTTTTGTTTGTTGTTTTAAAAAGGTTTTAGTTTTAAAGTTACACCAAAACCTATTAGAATTAAATGCATTTTATTTTTATTAAATATATGTGAATTTTTAACTCCTTCAGAATGTATTTTTATTACCATTATATTATTACTTTAAAAAATACGTTTTTTACATATTTATTTAGTTTCTTCCAGGTTTCCAGTTGTTGCCTTCAGAAAGTTTATACTGCATGTCTGTAATTTCTGCCTGTTTGAATCTTTGTCCTGGTCTCCAGTCTATGGCTCACATCCTAACGTCAGTCTGAGGAGTTAATAAGAGACAAAACATGTAATTACTTCATTCAGATATTTAGTTTTAATACGTTTCCTGCTCCTGTCGGCCCTGCAGGAGTCTTCTTTATCTGTGGAGTAAAACTGTTCGCTCGGAGGCCTGAACAGAAAAGCATGCCATCTGGGTTTTACTTCTGAAGGCCAAAAGGTCGGCCGTCAGCAGTTAATCAGCCCCCCTGACACTTTTTCATATTTCACATTATTTGGACGCATTCAGGAAACAGATTGGTCCATTTTTAGCACAAAGGCTGACATTGTGGTTCTTTTTCCAATCAGATTTGTCTTTCTGACACATCTGCATGGCAGAAGGCTCATTGGTATCTGTCTCCAGCAGAAGAAACAGCTCATTTCCTTCTCCTGATATGAGTGGCAGCGAGCAGATATGGACTGATGGAGCTGCATGTGGGCGAGCGCTGAGTGCTTCTGCAGCCACATTAGCTCCCATTGTGGGCAGCGTAATGGAGGAACGGACTGGAAATGGTTGGGAGGGAATTCAGAGGAAGAACAGGGGAGCTCAGGGACTGTAAGCTGTCCACTTCCTGCCGCCTGCTGCGTAAACCTCCCCACAGCATAATGGATCCTATCAGGACACATTGTGCTGCAAATAGATGGATGTTACTGGGTTTTGCTGCGGTTTGTTACTGCAGAGTTAACTGGCTGCACAACAATAGGCTTTCATTTACGGCCTGAAAGGAGGAGGACGGAGAGCTGCGAGGATTCGCTCTGCCGCCACCCGGCCGGTGCTTTCAGCTGCATTTTAACTTCAGCACCGTCTCTGTTGTGACCCATGACCCTCCCCGTGTTCTCAGCTCTGCATTTCTGCAGCTGACGGGGATTCCTAACAGGCTGGAAGAGCTGTGTTGTGGAAATCTCACCAAATTATTACAGTCAGAGTGTGTGGAAACACTGTAGGTTGATGTTCCAGCTGTGTTTTCATCAGACTGGCCTTCAGCTTTCAGATCAGGTTCTAATAATGACGCAGCGTTTGGTGACTCATGCTGGAGTTTTCAACTGAAAACAGTTTATAGGTTTACAAATCACTGACCTAATGGCTCAGGATCAGAAACAACATGAACATCTGAGATAAAGGGCAAATGATATCGAAAGGCATTTCAAAAGCCAAAAAGATATAATTCTGATTAAAAAAATATGGTATAGGCACAGCCATTTTCAATGAATTTAGAAAACTATTAAGTGTTTGAAACCTTTATTTATGGTTATTAAGATGATTTTCCAACTACATCTTTCAAATAAAATATTAATAAAGACCAGTAAAAATATTTTTAATACAGAAATGTGGGTTTCATAAAAGTATATTTTCAGAAGGTACCTTTGACAAATGAACTTCATTCAAATCCATTTTCTAATTTATCAAATATGTCTGGGTATCATTTAGTATCCAAGTAAAACAGCTTACATTTGTAAAACGTGAACCTGAGTTTGCTTGACCTTTAACCTTTTGTCCTTCCTGTCTATTAGTGTGGGCAGTCTATGACTGGTTGCTAGCTTGTCACCATTACAGAGGTGAAAAGAGTTGAAATCTCAGGTTGAACTTTTTCTCGTTTTGCCACATTCTAACTACAACTACATTATGCTTGACTGACACAGACAGGGGGCATATCTGAAAAGTGTGGTGTGCATTTGTTTTTAGTGCCCCCTGTTGGGCCACCTTTTGCTGCAGTTAAAGCTGTTAGTCTTTAGCACCTCTAAAGGTTTAATTTCCTTCCCATTCCTCTTAACAAAACAGCTCCAGTCAGTCAAACTAAATGGAGAGCATCTACTTTTTTTTTCTTAAGTCATGTCAGAGATTAATTGAAATTTAGCTCTGTACTTTGACTAAGCCAGCGTATCTGCAACTTTTACAATTCAAGCAGTCGTTTTTGTCCTCCACCCAACTAAATAAGCCTGTTTTAGAACCTCAAATATTACACAACCTTTTAAAACAGCTTAGAACTTTGGATAAAAATATACTGTAGAAAATTTGCTAACATATTTAAAGGACCATTATATTTTTATGTTTAGGTTTTACAATACAAAAAACTATAAAACGTTTGCAAAAAGAGGATGGATAAATTTTCTTGTATTGGCTGTTGATATTTGTGGAAAATGTTGCGGAAATGTGGTAACAAATAACGTATTTTCCAACCTAGTGACAAGAAAAACCTGTATCTGTTGAGTGTGTAGGGTTGTTTTTCTGCTGAAAAGGTGATCCTTCACTCCCAGTTTCAAGTCTTTTTTTGCCTCTAACAACTTTTCTTCCAGGAATGCCCTGAATTTTGATTTATCTTCCAATCAGCTCTGAGTGACAATCTGTCCCAGATGAAGAAAAAAGCATCCCCACAGTATAATGCCTCCACAACTGTGTTTGCTATGTCCACTCCATGATTATTGGCAAACTTTAAACTGGTCTTCTTAAAGCTTTGTAAAGGCATAGAGGCCAGATTTGTGACTTGTATAACCGAATAGTCTTGTTGAGGTTTTGTTGTAAAAGTTCAAATCAAATAAATGAATACAGCTGCTGACATTTGCCCTCTCGCCGTCAGGTCATTGGCTCTCCCAGCGTCCTGCTGGTCGAGGCGTTTTATGGCGGCTCTCACAAACAGCTGATCGACCTTCTGAAGGAGAACATCGACGGCTGCTCCGTCTTCACGCTGCCCGCCAAGAAATGGCACTGGAGAGCGAGAACAGCAGCTCTGTACTTCAGCCAGACCATTCCTGCCTGTTCATCATACAGGTTAGAGGCACACATGTGACATCATATTGGTAACGCCTCAGGTAAACAAGCAGTGTCCAAATAACTCAGCTGTTTTTCAGCTTTCTTTCATCCACAGACATTTTCATTTAGGACAGCAGGTTGGACCATTCAGTACCATTGGAGGCCTCTAGGGTCCTCTTTTTGAAAAGTCAGTTAACCAGCAGACTTATCCCTGGTTACATTGGTGACTTGTCATGAAATGAGCATGTAAAATATGGGGTTGTTAATAGTTAAAAGCTGAGAAAAAGTTAATAAATTCGGTCTATTTATGGGAGTTTTTTTTTAAGGTGAGAACCTGTTGAGAGGTGTGAGGCTGAGAAGCAGCAGGATGAACACTTGTCGGCTGGTTTCAGACAATCCGAAGCTGCTGATCTGATTCGAGGATAAAAGGGTCAGTTTTTCGTGTGTGGGGCTTCAGCTGACTCATTCCCAGACAGGTGTCAGGGTAACATTAGCAAACACCATCATTGCTCTGAACTTTATTGCCACTTTTCCACTAGGGCCAGTATGGAACGGGTCATTACGGTCTGGAACGGGTAGATTGTATTTCCATTACCATCTCAAAAGAACTGTAGTGGGCGAGGACGTGGGCGGGCTTAGCTTAAAAAAAGTTCCAGCAAAGTGCATCTCTCTTCTGTTGCTGAAGATTAAATTTTTGGAAAACAGAGAGTTTTTTAACCAATGTACAAGACTACCATAGCTTAGAGTGATGTCAATCTAGCCATCTTGTTTTACAAGGATAATTTTGCAGCTTGTTTTTAGTTGGATATTAAGTCAGCCCCAGGAAAGGGTGATTGCAATAAAAGCACGTTTTTGAAAATATTTTTATCACTTGCAATTTCTTCTTACGAAAAAAAAAAAAAAGGTAGGAAAATTTGATTAAAATCTGAAATCGGATTTGGAAGGAAAATAGTCTGAGACTTAATATTTAAGCCATATCACCCAGCCCTACCTCCTAGTGTCTGTGTAAATATTCATCCTCTATTCTGAACCTTTAATCCTGTCAAATAAGGGACGTTTTGCCCTTTTTTAATAATAGTCAGGGGAATCATATTTTGACACAAAAATACTGCATTGAAAAATTGCAAATTAAACGTAGCCTACTGCTCTGCCATTAAATTTGTGTTTTTGGTTTCATTTATTGAAATACGATACCTAAAACTTCCACCACAGCATGTTTTCCTTCCAGATTTTACAACATCTCAGTAAAAATATGATACTGAGATACATGCTGAACAATGCATTAAAGATTGAGAAGACCTTCTGCATTTTGGGGGAGCAAATGAATCAACAGAATTATTATTCCTCCTGTCTTCATTAATTTATTGACTGTCCGAACTGTTCAGCTCTAAACATACAGAACTGATCTGGCTACTGTATTGATGTCAGAACTTGGTTTGAAAATGCAATATGAATATATTTTTTTTTTAATCTAGAACTTTTTTCTGAAATCAGGAAGAATGTCTGTGAACCTGAACCTATTGTGAAAAAGACTATAAGCACTGCACTACCGGGATGCAAACCTGGACCTACTGAACATGAGTGACCAGCACTAACCACTCAGCCAACATGACATCACGGTGATGAATGCGGATTAATAGTATACATACTGACAAGATCCCCACGTTGTTTAAAACCCATTTAATTTGCGACTCCCACTGATTTCTTTTTTATTTTAGCCAGCTTGCGGTTAACACCAGTGTTGTGCTTATTTGAAAGTTGAAACTATAGCTTACTCTGAGACAAACAAACAACTCCAGACCAATCAGTTGCTACCGATGCTGGGTAGGAGAGAGAGAGATATCATATTACCAAACCAATCAGTCCAAAGGTGGGCATGTTGGGTCACTTTGGAACGCTTCGAACCAAGGCAGAGGTAGTTAAAAAAAAGGGGTCGGTTCAGAACAGATGCTGATAATGGAAACACGCCACAAGCGTTCAAAAGCGTCCCGTTCCGTACCGTACTGGCCCCTAGTAGAAATGTGGCATAAGATGATCTGAGGCAAAGAGGAGATCCCTTCCTTAGGGGCTTCCCGACAGGGTATCTGTGATTCCAACATGAACGCAATGATCTGAGGGTCCGACTCTGGCACTCGATATTAGGAAAAGATGCACTTAGTGTTTTTTTAAGCATTGAATATTGTAATGAACATTTAATATTTGTTGCAATCATCAGGTGAGACTCCACGCAGCCGGCCAAATATTTTACTGGTATGAAGAAATATACAATTCTACCAAATGTTTCATCCGAGAAGTTCTAGCTATTGGATTTTTACACTCATTGATTCTGGAACAAAACCGGGAATTCTGGTTCTGTTCTGCTCTGATGCCTGCAGAATAAAAATAATTTTGGTGAACCCATTTCTAAGAACAAATAGAACTGGTCCAGAGATCATGATGAATCCAGACCAAATATACTGGACCACTTTAAAGTTCTGCAGTCAGAGATTTAAGAATCTGATGAGCTAAGAGAGGTCCAGCTTGTGTATAACCTGGTCCCAATGATCCACATTGAAACAGACATGTTTTTTTGTTTTATTTAATACCCAACTATGTTGGTGGGCATCTCACTGAAAGTTGTTAATGATCACTAGTTGGCATCCAATTTTCCTAAAGTTTCTTCTCATAATACACAAAAAGGGAAAAAAATCTGAAGATCTCAGATTTTAAACTTTAGCTGCCTTGCAGGAATTGGACCCCCGGTATAATTTACAAATACTTTAGATGCCCCTCCTAAAAACACCTATTACTCCCTATTTTAACATTTCAAACATAAAACAAAAAAAATATAATATGTAGTAATACAGTGGAAACCGTCAAAGCACTACTGAAGAAGCTAATATTTACAGTCTTCTTCTGCTGTTGGGGGTACAACCAATCACGTGCAAGGAAAATGAGTGGTGCTCCTGGATTGGCTGCTTTTCAAAGGTCAGCCAATCGTGTATATTATACATATGTTCCACAGAGAAATTTACAAATACTAAATCACAAAGAGGCGGAGGTCCACTGTATATAGATGAAACGGCTGGTGTGGACCAACTTGTTTGGGCTCTGGTCACCAGGAGTCTTTGTAAAACCACCTTTAACCAGGGTTTAGAGAGACCAAGTAGGAGACAGAAAAATGCAAATCTTCCACAGCCATTGTTTGACAGAGACGCAGTGATCAATGAGCTCCAAGAAGGTGGTTTAGCTTTTTATTTGGTGACTCCCAGTTTGATATTTTTACAGGTTTTAATGCAGATTCTCATTATTCAAAGATAATTGACAACTAAAGTCGTTTAGGTTAAGAGTGAAACAATAAGGTGTTAAAATATGCTTTAAAAGTAATATTTACAGTGGGGAAATGATCAACTTTGGTTTAAATTCCTGTAAAGTGGAGTCGTGTGCTTTGGTTAGATAAACCAATGTCGATGTATTCTTCCTTGAACACGCCAGGTGGGTCGGGCATGTAATAAAAGATAGGTGTCAAGCACCTCATTCTCGTTGTTAAGTATGGTAGAGGAAATGTGATGCTGTGGGCCTGTTTGGCTTCCATGCACCCTGGGAATATTGTCAGAGTGAATGATTTGGATTCTTTGAAATAGCAGGACATTTTAATTGAAAATCTGATGGCCTCTGCTTAAAAGTGTTGCAAAATATGTGGCTGAATCCGCACAAAAATCAGTCTTCTTCCATGGTTTCTCAGTCCCCAGACCATAAATCTATAGAAAACCTCTGGGGTGAGCAGAGGAGAAGCTAAGGGAGGACCAGGACTCTGAGGAAAAGTCAAAAATCTGCTTCAACCTTGTGAAATGTTGCTCAAGAAGACTTTCCTGACATTTTTTGTCCTAATTGGTGATTATTTTCCCCTACTGTATATATTTTCAGGATTAAATTACTGTACTGAAAAACACATCCACACCTTCTGAAGCCCATTTGTAGCTTTTATGATTCTGCAGGCAATCCTTTGGTCTGCTGATGTTGCGTTGGTCTCCACAGGGTTCTGTTTAGCAGCTCGGTTCTGAACTTGTGTGAGCTGGTGGCTCTCAGACCCGATCTGGCCCAGTTGAAGAAGGTCCTGTACTTCCATGAGAACCAGCTGGTCTACCCGGTCCGCAAAGACTTAGAGAGAGACTTCCAGTATGGATACAACCAGGTGCTCTCATGGTAATCCAAAAATAACACACCTCCAACCTGATTCATCATAATGAACTGAGCTTAGTTTGATGATGTTTGTCCTCATGAGGCCCACTGAGTGGTTAGGGGTGAGGAGCAATCTGATTGGCTGATTGTGTCTAATTAAAGTGGTTCTGGTTATTGATCAGCTGTCTGACTGTAAAACTGATTGTTGTTGATCAGCTGGCAGCTCATCAATAAGCTGCAGATGCTCCGTCTTTTCTAACCACATTACAGCATCAGACCACAGCAGGGATCATTAGGAGACGTCTGATGAGACACTTAGAGCCCCGGACCCTTTGGATCCGTCCCCGTCTGCTGTTCTGATTGGGTTCGTCTCCGGTCTCTGCAGCCTGGTGTCAGATGTGGTGGCCTTTAACTCCCGCTTCAACATGGAGTCCTTCCTGTCCTCCATCTCGTCCTTCATGAAGAAGATCCCAGACCACAGACCAAAAGACCTGGACGGACTGATCCGTCCAAAGTGTGTGGTTCTGAACTACCCTGTCCAGTATCCCGATGTCAGCAGGTGGGTTTACACTAGGGATGCAACTTTAACACTTTTTTCAAAGTGATACGATGCCAATATTTGGATCTAAGCAGGTGCTGATACAGAGTACCAATGCTGATACTTCTACTACATAAAAAATGCTATGAATTGGAAGACGGGTTTTATTTTCATCTTTACTTGCTACAACAAATGATGGTGAATTTTGGACACACCTTCTCATTCAATAGCTTTTGTTTATTTTCATGACTACATTGTAGATTCTCAATTAAGGGCATCAAAACTATGAATGAACACATGAAAGTATGGAATTACTGTATGTACTTAAAAAAAGGGTGAAATAACTGACTATGTGTGTTATATTTTAGATTCCTCAAAGTAGCCACCCTTTGCTCTGATTACTGTTTTGCATTCTCTTGAGCTTCTAGAGGTAGTCACCAGAAATGGTTTTCCAACAGTCTTGAAGGAGTTCCCAGAGATGCTTAGTACTTGTTGGCCCTTTTGCCATCAATCTGCAGTTTAGCTCACCCCAAATCATCTCAATTGGGTTCAGGTCCCATGACTTTGGAGGCCAGGTTATTTCACACTTTTTTGTAAAAGTACTACATAATTCCATATGTGTTCATTCATAATTGTGATTCCTTCAGTGAGAATCTATAATGTAAATAGTCATTAGAATAAAGAAAACGCACTGAATGAGAAGGTGTGTGCACAGTTTTAGTCTGTTCTGTATATATATATAAATACAAATGACCACAAAAACAGAATTTACACAGTTTGTGTATGATATCAGTTAACCGTTACCGATTCAGTACATTAGAATGGTATCAGCCCCGATATTGGTATTGGGGCATCCCTCATTAGGGCTGTTCTGAGGTCAGTGTGGTCAACACACCTGAATGAGATCATTAGGTCATCTTCAGGTTCCCACAGAATTTACTGACGTGCTGAAGAGGTTTTTACACCTTAGATCAAGTTCTGTTCAAGCAGAAACATTAAAAGAGGGTCTTATCTGGGTGATTAAATGTGGAATGAACTCCATACATCAGAACATTCGTAATTATTTTAAATAGACTGGATGAATAGTTCTTTCTTTCTTTCTTTCTTTCTTTCTTTCTTTCTTTCTTTCTTTCTTTCTTTCTTTCTTTCTTTCTTTCTTTCTTTCTTTCTTTCTTTCTTTCTTTCTTTCTTTCTTTCTTTCTTTCTTTCTTTCTTTCTTTCTTTCTTTCTTTCTTTCCCTATCTGTCTATCCCCAAACAATGGAAAATCACTGAATGATGAATACATATCAGATGAAGAAATTAAATAAGTCTGCGTCATTGTAAGTTTTATTTTATTTTTTCCTGCCCTGTGGTCAGATTTGAACCCTGAAACCGTTTTCTGTACTTCCTGGTGGGACAGGAGCTCTCCTCTCGCTCTTGATACAGCCTGATTCAGCTGATGGTGCTGTTACTGTCAGTAAGCTGTTTTCAGTCATGTGACCTGCAGGAAACAAGCCCACCTTCTCAGTTCTGAAGCTTCATGTTGTTAAGGTTCAGACTTCATCCAATAGAAATGTGGGCGGAGCCTGCTGTGTGAGGGTGTTAGCTGTCTCTCTGCGGTTGCCGTAGTGACAACCTCCATCCATCAGTCAGCCTCTCATTGTAACTGAACAGTAATCGAGTCCTGTGGAGAGAAATAGTCGTTCCATCCATCATGGCTGCTGTTCAACCTGGACTCCTCTGAGATCAATCAGGATGTCAAATTATTCTGTTTTTTCTGATTTTGGGAAAAGTTCTCGTGATATAAAGCAACAGTTTGCAGAGTCGAGTTAATGTGTTCTGGTCTATGGAAGGATGCAGAACAAATTTTAAAAGTACTGTTAGATCTGGGATGATTTCTGCAGAACTAAACCGACTGATGAAGTCCTGTAGTTTTGACTCTGCAGTCCCAACATGTGCTCTGCAGTGATCTGTCCTCCCTGCAGCGTCCCCCCTCTCTGATTATTACCCCGATTATAAACCCCAGCAGCCTCAGCGGTCGTTGACCTTCATCTTTAATCAGACTCAGAGGTGACATCATCACCATGATCATCAATAAGCTGATTGGTTTTACTGCCTGCAGTCAGAATGCTCATTCCTCAAATGGATCAGTGGAGTCCTGTTTCCCAAAGTCTCACAAACAGCCAGACTTAGAGACACGCTAATGTCCCTCTATCTGTCCCTGTCTGTCTGGGTTCTGTTTGTGTAATTCTGGTTCCGTCTTTCAGTCTGCTGCCTGAGCATAAACTGAGACATCTTCGCCGCTCTGCAGAGACCAGTCAGGAGCAGACGTTGCGGTAATCACATGATCAGAACACTGAGTTGGATCCCCTGTAGGTTATCACAGCTGTTTGTTCTGACCTGACAGGTGTGAGGAGGATCCAGATCGTTCCACACCTGAGACCAGAACTGTTCTGACGCAAGTTCGGGACTCAGATTCCATGGACCCGGTGAAGCCTCTGCACATCGTCTGGCCTCATAGGTGGTGAGTTCTGCTCCGAGCCCATTTGTTTTATCTAGCTTTGTGTGGCTATGCAGAACCTTGTTGAAACTAAAAGGTATGGATAAAAATATTAACACATTATCAGAGTAAACTCTACATTCTGTGCTGCAGCCTTAATAGTGTGAGAATATAGTATTACACAAGAAGGGAAAACCACAGTAAAATCTCTTAAACACAACCTCAGCTGATTTATTCATGCTTTCATCAAAAAATGTATCATGATTAACTGACTTTAAATGTTGTTCTTTATGCATCATGAAACATTATAACATCAACATGAAATATTATAATTTTAAGAAAGTATCCAAAACTATAAGCCGCTAGGTTTTTTTGTACGCTTTGGACCATGGGTACTATAAAATGATGCAATGTTATATATATATATTTTTTTTTTTTCACTGAATAACAGCCTCTTGGGGACACTTTAGCATGAAGCGCAAAAGTGATACAGACATGCAGAAGAAGATACTACTGATAGTTTTCAAGCACACACCCTCATCATGGAAAAACACACTAAGAAATGCATATAATGCAAGTTTTACCTTTTTAATTGAGCTGGTTGTCAAAGAAGGAAATAGAGCTACTGTACGTAAGATTGAAAGCAATAAATTGATGGTGAAACGTTCGAGAAGGCAGCAGGAAGAACTGTCAGTGAATACATTTATATGTTAAGGTTATTAGTTAAGGTCACTATTCAGGTTTCTGAACATTCAGAATAACCCATTTACATGCATGAGCAGAGAGAGAGGTAGAGAGAGCAGAGAGAGTTACTCCCGTAAACATGGGATTTAAATGCCAGACGGCTCATGCTAGAAAACAGCAAGATTCCTTGCGAATAGAACATGTACAGAACACAAATCAATGCTCCTTTTGATAGGGTAATGCCGATACTCGTTTACATGACCAGATATTCGGGTTAGAAAAGGGGTACCCCAGGGGAAATATTCGTGTTTCTGCAGGTGTTTACATGGTCATGTGTGACCGGGTTATTACTAATATCCCATTTTTGAACGGGTTATTGGTTGCATATAAACGCAGCCAGCAAAAGATTTTGGAGGACAGCGAAAAAGATGACTCTAGTGGCTTTAATATGCAAGTATAAGATGAAGATAGTGACCAGTTACTTTTTAGGTAGGCTGAAGAATGTTTTGTTTTCTAACCAGGCATGTTGTCGTGTTGATGCTGTATTGACAAATAAAAAAAAAGAAGAAAAAGAAAGCACATCCTAAATCAAACTTAAAAAAGTCTTCTGTGAACAGTTTTTCTGTGTAAATATCTTGTTACAACATGAAAACTTGAAGCTTTTATATGTCCAAAATCTTTTTTCCACTCAAATTTTAATTGGTGCACCTCATATTCAAGTCTGCTCAGTAGTCTGAAAATTATGGTACATTTGTCCCATTCTATCAAGTTTTGAAATCGTTGTAAAAAAAATAAATGCTGAAGCACAGAGCCCTGTGGTACACCATAGCCAACGCTCATTGGCCGCGTTAATAAACTGGAAACTGTCAGACTCGTTATCTAATCCTAATTAGTGTTGTTCCTAGAACACTTTTAACCTCCCGCTGTCTGTGTTTAAAGGGAACATGACAAGAATCCTGAGCTGTTCTTCAACACCCTGATCAAACTAAAGGAGAAACAACTGGACTTCAGGCTGTCGGTTCTGGGAGAGATGTTCACTGATGTGCCAGGTACACATAAATCTGCTCTAAACACACATTAAACTGTATAGGAGTGGTGCAGACTTCGCATGACGGTTTTGTTTAGGGGGTTTCATATAAATTATTCCTGAATAAACTGGACTAACACCAGAACCTGAACCACAGCTCTTCCGTTGCACATCTAGGCTGGTTCAGGCGTGTGTTTACCTGTGTTACAGTCTCAGTGTGTCCCCTCTGGGTGTATTTCTGAGTATTTCTAATAACGATGTGATGGAGTGTTGATGAGTGGCTGTTTTAGCGGGCCAAGCCCACTCTGAGTTATTGGATCATAAAGTTTTAGTGCAGAACAAACAGCCGGCTGTAAATCAGCCAGGAGCCAATCACATTAGGAGCTGAGTGATTTCACTAACAGCTCTGAGTATTGATCAATTTCACCTGTTGGAGACTCTTCTGGTTTAATCAGAGAGATCTGTCCTCATTAAACTGTCCTCTTCCTCTAATTACCAACATAAACCTGCAAGATCATCACAGACCAGGAGGAGGAGGAGGAAGGTGAAGCGACTGAGGGGCTGAGGCGAACATGTTTCAATTGATTTCCATTCAAAGATAATATTCTAGAAACCAAGCTGCGTTTTGTAAAGTATTTAGACCTAGAAACGTTGAATTTTTTTTACATTTATCACTGTACAAATGTTCAGATTAACAGGGAGCTCATTCAATCGTTTTAAAGGAATACCATGATCTTCCTACCTTCATGAAGCCGTGTTCTCGTCCTGCAGAGATCTTCTCCTCCTCCCAGCAGCTCCTCCAGTCCCACATCCTGAACTGGGGCTTCCTGTCCAGTAAGGAGCAGTATCTGAAGGTGCTGTGTGATGCAGACGTGGTCGTCTCCACCTCCAAACACGAGTTCTTCGGAGTGGCCATGTGAGTTTTTAAATCAAGAATAATAATATCAGGGAATAGTTGTAGAAGAGTGTCTTATAAAAACCAATAAAATGAGCTTAATGACAATGTAAAAGCTACATATGTGTTGAGGAGAAAACAGAGATGCATGTTTTTACTTTTTGACTGTTTAGTACGATTTGTCAGGAGGTTTCTCGCAGTTGTAAAATTTCAAACCTCTATACCAAGAAAAAACATTTTTAGTACGACAAGAAAGCTATCAGACAGTCATTCTACTAAAGATCAGGAAAAAATAGCAATATGGACTCAATATTTAAAAATTACATTGTTTAGCCAAAAAAGGTCTCACACTCTAATATTGTGTTCGAGTACCTTAGGCTTTGAGCTTAACACACGTTTCATACAACATTATTTTGATAGTCTTCTGCAATGTCTCCAGATTTGCTTCCATCCAGTGTTGCGGTGAGTTTTTTACCAAGCTCTTGAATTGATTGGAGTCGAGTCAAAGCCTTCTTCAGCACATCCTGAAGATTCTCAATGGGGTTAAGGTCCAAACTCGATGGTGGCCGCTCCATGACTAAAAACGATGTTTCACGCTCCTGCCTGATGAATCCTGGCATTCTCATCTTGGAATATGCGACGAAATCATCCATTGATGATAACCTTGTTTATTCAAGTTGTCAGCAGACCTAAATCTCTGGGTCATATTGTTGCTGAATCCAGACTTGACTAACTGCAGCAGCCCCAGATCATAGCATTATCCCAACAGGCTGCTACAGTAGGCACTGCATGATGGCTGCATCACTTCATCTCCCTCTCTTCTTACACTGATACACCCATCACTCTGAAAAAGTTTTTTTCTTATGGCTCCTCAACTGTTCAGTCCTAATCCCCCGAATTCCCTTCACGTTGTACATGTGGAAATTATCTTACCTTCACTATTAAACTCTGCTCTGAGTTCTGCTGTTGTTTTTCTTCAGTTGAATTTCACCAAACGTTTAGAATCATGATCATTCAGGATTTATTTCAACCACATTTCTTCCTAGAAGACAATGGTTCTCCACTTTCCTTCCAGTTATTAGTTCTCAACCTGATTTTAGTAGTTTATGAATTTCCTTAAAGTTTTGCCTGCTTCATGCCAAAGATTTGGCTGTTATTTAACAGACTAACATATTTTCACTGACCACAGGATTTTTCTCTCCACATCACATCATTTGGGGTTAATTAACTTGTTACTGACTAAAAGATAATTGTCTTGCAGAAATGATCCACTCAGAGCCCTGTAACTATTTGTCCTTTTTTTATAGGGGGGGGGTCATTATAAAAATATTTCTATTAACTTTTGAGGTAGAAAATAAATAGTAGCTACTCTAAGAAAAAAATATATAAAAAATGTGGGTTTCCTATTTAAAAAGTCCTTTATTAATATATCTTGGACTGAAGAAGTAACTGATATGCGGGTTAATTGTAAACAAGGATTGGGTCGTTGCATTATGGGTCCACAGTGAGTTGTTGGTTACCTGAGGTGTTTCACATCTCTAAGACCTCAGATCATTCGCGCTCCTTGTCGCAACACTGCCAGATATTCCAGGGTACAGCTCCTTGTAAAACAGACTCAGCTGTCAAAGGTTCTGGAGCGGAAACAACACAATCATGCTGGCCCCCGGGGGCCCCACTTTGATTCTCATTAGGTCTGAATCTGGTTCTGTCTGATGAATCCCAATCATCAGCAGAGCTTATTAAGGCCCTGCAGCCAGCATGAGTCACCTCTGATCAGATAAATGTGTTGGGGAATTTATCCAAAATCAGTAGAACCATTCAATTGGTAACTTCTCTGCCAGGTTCTGTCCTTAGATCCTCTGTTAAAATCTTACTATTAACTGGGATATAGTATTAAATGTCACTTTTTTCCTTTTTCTCACCTTTTGTGTTGCCATTTTGGTCTCTGCTGCCTCCATAAACACCTCAAATATATTTAAAAATTATCCATCCATTTATTTTTGTATTTTTTTTTTCTGTCAAAAATCTTCTATTTATTTGTAAAAGTGCTTTATTGTGACGTCACAATAAGTGGAATTTACATACAACATTACATTCCCTCATTTGTGAAACCCCGCCCCCTCAATTTCAAATCTCGCCCATCTCATGTCAAACTCCGCCCACTAAATCCAATTTCTTGCCATTCTCATGTGGGAAACCCTCATCCAATGATGGCTGGAATACCCACAAATTGTACTTAAGTAAGAGTTGCAATAATTCAGCATTTTTTATTTATTTATTTTTTTTTACTTAAGTAAAAAGTAGCTGTCCAAAAGATTTACTTTAGTAACTATAAAAAACTACTTGAGCTACTTGAGTACTGAGCAACATCTGATGTATATTTTTGTTTTAATTATGTCATAATACAGACAAAAATATAAAGCTATGGGAAAATTCTGGTATTTTAAATACTAAAATGAAAAACACTGATAAAAATAAATAATATAAATACAATATAGCTAATTTTAATCAGAATAAACACTAGTGTAGTCATTTCTTTTTCAATATAAATCCAATACTTGCAGTAGGTAATTCTACCTGGAGTTACTTGCAGTATTCAGAAATGTTACTCAAGTAGGAGTTGCAGTACTTTACAACATTATTATTTATGTAAATGTAAAAAGTATGGTGGATTAAAACTACTGTTAAAATGTGTGGTTTTTTTTTCCAAAAATTAACACAAGTACAAATAACTGTGTAAATTTAACTAGATACTATTCACCTATTAAGCAGGTGGTGGGCGTGGTCTGCAGCCGGTAATTAGAATAAAAGAGACAGAGCCCTTTAAATAGCTTATTCTGAAAGGGACTAAAATTGTTAAGTTGTGCTGGTGAGTTCACTTCATGTAAGGTTTTCTGTGCAAAAATGTTCATTAACATGTTTTTAAAAGATCATAGACTTATTAAAACCTGTCCAAAAAAGGCATAATATGTCCCCTTTAAAGTTTTAGTTTATATTTAAAACAAACCCCTAAAAAGGACTGATGACGGTGGAGGAACCAAGAGCCTTGGCGCTCACATATTTCCCAGAGAGCAGCGGTAAACTACAGCTGAAAAACAGAGAGGAATAGAACCATGACTCTAGAATGAGGAGAGGAACCAGGATCTGGAGTTCCCCTCTTGGACCTGTGCCCTGAACCTGATGTTTCATGGAACTGACCCGAAGCCTGATGTTCCTCAATATGTCTGATTGTTGATGATCTGATCAGGGATTCCTCACCTGTTTCAGGCTGGAGGCCGTTCACTGCGGATGTTTCCCTCTGTGTCCAAAGGCTCTGGTGTATCCTGAAATATTCCCAGGTGAGCATATTGGAGATGACCCTACTTTTCTGGCTGCATCACCTGAGCTCTGTCTACTCCTGTCTGTCCCAGATCAGTACCTGTACTCGACTCCTGAGCAGCTCTGCAAACGGCTGCAGGAACTCTGTAGGAGACCCCATCTTGCTCGTAGACATGTCGTCATGGTAACCCCATATTTTTTGTGTGTGTTAATTTTGGAGGAAAAGCAGGTCACAGACAGATTATTCTGGTTCTGATTCTGCAGGTGAACACCTCATTGTACTCCTGGACCTCGTTGAAGCCACATTTCCAGGCTCTGCTGTCTGCTGAAGGTTCCTGAACAAAGCACGCTGCTGCTTATTTCAACTTCTGGGTCAGAGGGAACTTTCACACCGTTTGGATCCAAGTTGAGAGTAGAGGCTCTGGTTCTGGGCTAGAAATATCCCATCCTCCCTATGCCTCGAACCTCTCACTGCAAGATTAAGCAGCTGGGTCCATGGAGTGTTGTGTGGCGTAGTGGTTAAGACGGGCACCCCATGTTCAGAGGCTTTAGCCCTTGTGGCTGTCCCGGTTCAACTCGTGGCTGTGGACAATTGCCAAATGTCTCTCCCACACTTCTCTCCCCCTTTTTTGAACTGTCCACTGTAAAATAAAGGCCACTGTGGCCACAATACCTTAAAAAATAAAAAGCAGCTGGGTCCATGTTCTGGTTTGGAATCTTTTAAGGATTTACAAATGTTTTTTTTCAATCAACAAAGTTCTGCTGAAAATAAATGTCTATAAAGTTTCATTTAACTTAAAGTTTCTATTGTTTTTAATAAAAAATGTAAAAAAGTGAGAGGGGTAGAAGATGGACAAAAAAAGACTAATTCCAGCTAGAAATGCAACTAGAGGTAACAAGGGTTCCAACGCCTCCATAATAGGTCAAAAGCACACCATTCACTATTTTAGACTTATGCTGATGAATTAGATGTTAGCAAAGTTGAAGAGACATTCATGTAGGAGCTGTTACCTTCTTGCTATTAGCACCACTGTAGTTTAGTGTTTGTAAATTATATTTGATAAATATACTGTATTGATCCCAACGTGTTCAAAGTATCAACAATAGACCAAGTCTGTGTCTGATACAAGATTTTTTTTTTTTATCTAGATTAAAGATTTATTTATTATGCTCATCAGCAGCTGGTTTCAATATGTAATGTAGTGCTGTGAAGAAAACGGAAAGCATGGATCAAAAAATTTTCATTAGAATGAACTGGTGATTTGTTTTAACATTTTAAAGATTAGATTTTTACTGTTCATGAACTATCCCTACTTTTGCCATTTGTTACTACTTTAAAGATGCACTACATATATGCACAAAATTGGATTTTTTTTTTACAAAAAAAATCCCTACATATCATAATGCACTCTTGCCTGACTGTCCCTGAACGGCTCCAAAAAAGGTCATCTGTCAGAGCAGGTTTCTCCCCCGTGTAATTCACAGCTGCAGAGCTTCAAAGCTGACTTGAAGGTGAAGCTGGAAGGAACATGGAGCTGCTGTGATTTAGAAACAATTTAATCTCACACCAAAGTGTGGAGAAAATCCTGCAGAAAGCAGGAAGAGTTTTTAATTCATCATTAACACAAACAGTATAGGTTAAGGTAGGGCTGTCCATGAGGGGTAAAAAACAAAAATAAAAGTGTCACATCCAATTGTGTATTATAGTTGATATTTAATAAACCTATTTCTTTCTCCTAATGTGGTAGAGATTAATACACAAATTGCAAGTTGAATTGAAAGAATCAGAGTTCACAGATCTTCCATCAGAGACCGAAACGGTTTGCTGCTTCAAGGCTTCTCTGCAGACTTACGGATTATCACCAAACAGCAGCCTCCATAGTGCTGGAGGAGGGATGCTGTTTGCTTCTGCAAACCTCTGATTGAGACCCTGACTCCTCTGGCATCAACCCACAGAACTCCTCCTGACATCTGTTCATCACAGAGCAACGTAAAGATGGATTTACACAAACTAAAGTTACTATGCTCTGATCCAACTCTGCTGATCATCAGCCTCCAGGAATCTGAAGATGTGCAAGAAGGGACAGAGGACAACAATGTCCAACAGTGGAGAGCAGCTGTGGGACAAAAACATTAGAAACCGACACATAAAAAACATTACTGTGCCAGGGATTAAGTACTCAAGTCCTGACTCAAGTCACATTTTGGGGCAGCAGGCCTCTGACAAAGAATAGAATAGAACAGAATAATCCTTTATTGTACCACAAGGGGAAATTTGGTCATAAGGGCAGCAAAGCAAGAACAGAAAAGCATTTAGGAGTCCAGAAAAATATATGTACATTAAGGACATAGTTCCAAAAACCAGAGTATTGTGCAGTTGTTAAAGCTTAAAATACAGATAAATTGGCATAACCAAGCGGTAATGTGCAACACAGCAGGATACTTAATAGATGTTTAAATAAAAATAAAAAATTGAGCTATTTACAGAAAGTACATTTTACTTGTGCATTAAAAAGTAAATTTATTACTTCTAAAATTAAATTATACAAACTGACAAAAAAAAGGCAGATAATGTGCAAATTACAGCAGAAGAAATGTTAATTGGTGAATTAGTGAAATTTACAATCCAACCTCTTCCTCTTAGATGTAGATAAACTTCTGCTCCAACATACAACACTGTAAAAAATGGCTGATGCCACCACAGAGTCATAGAAGTTCTTTAACACTGTTCCTTGGACTCCAAATGACCTCAGCCACCTCAGCAGGTAGAGTCTGCTCTGATCCTTCCTGTAAAGAGCATTAGTGATGTGGCTCCAGTCCAGTTTATTATTCAGGTGAACACCCGGGTACCTATAAGAGTCCACTATCTCAATGTCTGCTCCCTGGGTGTCCACTGGTGTCAGTGTGGTGGTTCCGCGTCTCCAGAAGTCCACCATAAAGTCCTTGGTTTTCCCATCGTTGATCAGCAGGTGGTTCTGCTGGCACCAGTCCACAAGTCCAGAGTTTTCTGCATGCAGTCTGAGTCGTCCCTGCACATGAACTTGGACTTGCAACGTTAGGACTCAGACTCTCTGGAAATGCTATTCTTGGAATTAGCATATTGTCAATGCTAATGTTAGCTTGTTATATTAGGTGGGATTACTGGACAAATTTAACAATAACTTTAATTATATCATCGATTTATTGTTTTCAAATCAATTTTAAGGATATTTTAATATGCTGTACATATTATTATGTTAGCTTGGTGAGACTGTGGGTGGATTGAGTCCAGTTGTTTAAAAGTAAACTATGTATGGCTGCCATTTATTCTAGTCTTAAAATCTACACTCTGCTCTCTTATTTTTGTCTTGTTCTCAGGTTATCTTGAACTGGACTCAGACTTTGCCTGCAGGATCTATCGACTTGAGTTGGACTAATCCTCATGTAAGTTGGACTCTAGAGGTGGTGACTTGGCTACAACAATGAGGATAATGCAGAACTTGGCTTTGATTTATTTTACTGTCAGGAATGGAGCTATCTGTAGTGGGAACGGGTCTCCAGGGCCATCCAGTTTAGTTGGAATATCGGGAGAGTTGCGTTTGAGCATAGCTATCTGGGTAAATTGTGTAACGGCTGGTTCTGGAGCTAAAGAAGCTGCTCTGAAGTCAGTTCAGTAACACAGATTGCTGCCGATCATCTGGTTACAGACAGTCAGTGAATGCCTCGTGAATTATCAGGAGGCACAGAACCGTTTTGGTTCAGAGCATTATCAATAATGAATGGTTTATGGATTTCAGCTTCTTACAAGAGCAAAGTTTCAAAGTTTATATAATCAGTTGTCTGAGCCAGCTATCTCCATGTTGCTTTGAGACCTTGGTATACAGTAGTTCAATCTTTTTTTCTCATATTGGTCCGATCAGGTGTGTTGGACCAGGAACACATCGACAGGTTGCAAGAAACAGCCTCAGAGACTGGAGTTTGACACTCCTGGTCTACAATAATCAGCTGAGGGAACTAAACTCACCTGAAACGCCACACCTGTGTACCGTCCTTACAGGTATGTCACTGATGGCCCATCGTCATGGTTTCATGATTAAACCTGTTGTTCTGAAAGCAGTAAGCAGGTCAGAACCATCAGATGTTCTGGTTCCCTTCCTCAACTCAGGATCCAGTCTGACCGGGCCCATGAACGGTTAACAGCCAGTTGACAGCAAACATGTTGTCCCTACGTGCCATCAGTGCTCCGTGCACAAGGCGAACACATGATGAATATTCCTGCAGCTCATTACGGAGCTGAAGCTGATTCGGTCTGACACCATCAGAACCAATGAGGCTCAGAGTCTGATGAGGCGAAACGACATGGAGCCTGGTTCTGACCCGGCTCAAGAACCGAAAACAAAAAAAGAAGCTCCTTCCAGGAGGACGGAGTCCATATTATCAGAACCAGGTTTTTTAATAAGTATCTACGGTGAAGACTTACTGCTGATGTACCAGATGGATCGCCAAGATGGATGTTCTGAACCAGAACCAGAACATTTATCTAAGCAATCACTAATAAAATCTGACATTTGTAGATTTTATTTCATGGAGATGACAGCAGCTCAGAGATAACATGCAGAGGAAAATCTTTGTGTGTGTGTGTGTGTGTGTGTGTGTGTTAACAGTGAACACACTCAGTTGTTTAATAAATGACCCCTTAGGGGAGAGTTGTCCTGAGGAGCACTGGGCGTGTTTTCAGTACCCTCAGGCCCGGCTGATGCGATCTGGATCAGTGTCGCCTGTCCTAACAAACGGCTGTAGATGTCAGCATTCATTAACTAGCTGAGGCGGGGGGGAGGGTTGGTACTGCAGGCTGCAGGGCGGACCACAACTGGGTCAGAACTTCACCCATCAGAACACTGAGGTGAGGTCCTCTGTAGATCTGGGTTCATTCAGATGTTCGCAAAAACAGGTCCACCAGGAATCAAATGAGTTCATCATGTTCTGAATGTTCACAGATTGGTGGGTTCAGAATAAGCAGAACCGGCTACACCTGTAACTCTGACTTTTGTACAGTTCTGGTTCTGACCCAGTGTGATTACTGTAAAGTCCTGATCACATGACTTGAGCAAGAAACTATAAAGGTTAGTTTCTCTCAAAACAGTTGGACCCACAGAGAAAATAAATACAGAACCTCTGTCAGTAGAAAAACAAAACCATCATTACTGAACAGAACCGTTCTGGTTCTGTCTCTCCTGCTAGGAAAACCATGCAGAGTTTCTGAAACTGATTCTACATGACATCAGCAGCAGTGAAACATTCTTTTAATTTGATGTTTCCTTGTTTGTTTCTCTGTATCAGAAACAGAGGAAATAAATGTCAGGCCGCTTAAGTTGTTCTGTTTTACAGGACGTCTCCAGTCGTTTCTGTAACCTTCACTTTTTTTTCCTCTGATCAGAACATTTGCTGCTGCTGTGGTTAACGGCTCGTTAACGTCTAACTGGACCTTTTACGTTGATTAGTTTGACTGTTTGTAAAAGTAAATCAGATGTGCTGCAGCAGACGGATTTTCCCTGTGAGGATAGAGAGCCGGATGAAAATTACCGTCAGTTACATCATATCTGAGCTCACACTGGAAAATTAATCTAAACAATCAGTAAAAAACAGAGAACAAAAAAAACAATACTGTGGAAAACAAAAGAATGTTTTGAATGCAGGGATCTATAGGTTCTTTGTTTTTATTTTTTTGACTTGAGACTTTCTGCAGTTAAAAATTGTCTTCGACAAAAACCTACGTGTCCAGTTTTAACAAGTGGGTACAAATTAGTTTTAATTATTTGAATAGAGAAAAGTTTAATTATGTCACCTTTTTTGTACTTTATTTTACTTTTTTGTATTTTTATGTAAATATTTCCCTCAAAGGTTTTTATAACAAAATTCTTTACATATTGCTGCTTTAATCTGGTTCAGTTTTATATACATTTACTTATTTTTTAATATTTAAACTAACAAATAAGTAAATAAATGTTTTCCACAAGAAATCTAGGTATCAGCTTGCTGGCATGTAGGGAAGCAGACATGTTTGATATATACATATTAGAGATGTTTAAAGCAGCAATGGTTTGTATTGTATTTCTATTTGTATTTGAGAAAAATTCAAAATAGGCCTAAAACAAAAATCACATTATACTTTTAATTTACGTTATCAATTTTAATAATTAATGATATGCAATATTGGTTGATCTTTTTCCATGAATCCAGCAATGAGCATGTAACGGGAACATCATTGAAAGGAGTCCAAAATAAAGGCCACTGTGGCAACAAAACCTTAAAAAATAAAAAAGGTATGTGACGGTTTGTACATCACAAAGAATTATGGGTAAAGTGTTCTTGTTGATTGTAGAAGTTCTCCATTATACGTTATAGTTTCGTTTAAAAATGTAGCCGTGCTTCTTAGTTGTCCTTTGAGTTATGTTCTTGTCAGAGTTTGGTGGTTCTTGTCCACACACCATCATAGAGACGGCAGAGCATGGGAGTTAATATGGTGGAAGACCAAGAAATGTAGATTAAATTTTGGCTGTAGTAATGCATGTTTTTAGTGCTTTCATGCTGGAAATTTCTCCTGTTCCTGAATATAGATATATCACAAAGTATTTATTAGAAAGGACTATTCATAAAAACATGTTTGTGCTTTCCTGAATGCTGTATTCAGGTTATTCACATAAGTCTATTTTCCACAAACTAATTAACATGCTCTGTTATTGAGACAGACACACTTCACACCTTAATGCTACAGCTGTGATAATAAAAGTTTATATTTTTGAAATAAAATAGGTAATTATATAAAGCATCATTTGCAGGATTTGTTAAACATTAGATCCCTTAGATGCTCCCACCCTTGCATCCTGCTCTTGAGGCCTTCAGCAGAAGTGATAGGACAAAGTACCAGATCGTCCAATCCAGGACGAACCCCCATTTAACGTTACGACCAAGCTCAACAAGGGAGAAACAGAAGTAACATTAAAAACCAGCTGTTAAATGTTTGAAAGGGCCTATATCATGCAAAATCAACTTTTTGAAGTTTTCAACCATCTAATAATGCAATTTTCTCATAAAAAAACCAACACAGTGGTTTTTGCCTTAATTCATACATGTCTGAGTAATCCTCCTGAATTCTGCTCTCTGAGCAGCTGCCACTTCATCTCCTAGAAATAGACTGACTGTTCAACTAGTGACATCACTAGTTGAAAGTTGAGTGCCAGAGGTGTCTGCACCGCCCCCTGCAGGCAGAGCGGCTTACCTCTGCTAGATTTTCAAACACACCCTCTTCCTTCTCACAACTAATGGCTACTTCGGTTTTTGGCAGGTTAAATCACTTTTTTTGTTGGATTTTTTTACTTTCTCTGTGAAAACGCCCGTTTGGCTGATTGGATTACAGGATTTTATTCTACATTCCTAAAGAACAGCAGCTGGAACAAAGACAGAGATGGACAGAGAAGTAGCTACAAGTTAATGCTAATGTGGGTTAGCTCTTGGTCAAGCAGCTTATGTAATCTTATAACAGCATTGTGTGGTTAATTAATTGATCTGTAGCATCTCAGGATGTTCAGTAAAAGGTTGCAAACAATACCAACAGCTTTTTTATATACTGGGCTGGAAATATTTGCTTAGTGGATGCAGCTGTGTTGGTTTGGGCTCTGTCTAAAGCCTGGAGATTTAGAATCTGAGATATGCTTTATTGACTCTGTTTTTACAACAAAAAATAAATAAACCAAACATCTGAGCCCTTAACATAACAGAGTTTAATTGTGTTACTTGGTGCTTTTTTTAAAATTCTTTGTGAGAATACTGTTTGTGATGAAGCTTAGCACTGTTTGTTTCAGTGTGAACTACTCCCGGCTCTGAAGAGCAGTGTAGTGGGGGGGATGCAGGAGGCGGGTTTATAGAGAAACGAGCCATTTCACTTCGTGGTCTAACATTAACTACAGGATACAAGTTAAATTGCAGGACAAATTAATACTGTATAACACCAACGGTGACATTTTATCACATAAATGTATATCCCAAAAGTTGTTAAATAGCCTGATATAGTCCCTTCAAAGTAAGGTGATTCATTGCTTATTTTAATTTGAAAATTAAAGATGAAAAATAACAAAAATACAGGAGTTAACCCTCCATCCGGAATCCTCAACCTTTACAAAAAGGCAACTACTCCACCAACTCCCTGTTCTTCACTAATGCTAGTCTGGTAACAGAACAGGCTGGATATGATTTTATGGTTCACCTGAGAGCTTTAGGATCCAGCCAGATTGTTTAGTTACAGTTCAGTGACCAAACTCTATTGCATAAAAATATCAAACTTGAACCAAAAGACAGCCATGATTTAGCTTTTATCAGCTCAACAGACTGATCATCCTCATGGTTTTTCCAGCTCTCAGATGCGGCCGGGTGACTGTTCCAAAATAAAAATAACCTGAAGTGGAGAGCTGAGGAGCTCTTGAAGCTGAAGAAAACAGATAGATCACATCAGTCTGACATCGCCATGAGCAGTAGCAGAGGCACATGTGAGTCTGACATTCCTAGTCCTCAGATCTTCAACAGCAGATAATCTTCTGACAGAGGGTTCGTGGTGCGTGAAAGTGAAGATCAGAAAGTTTGACCATCCGGAGGAAGGTTTCAGAGTGTCACTGCTCAATCTTCAAGCAGGGAGATTAAAACGGGAATTACATCTTAATCCAAAATAATCCAAACAGCTCGGACCAAAATTATTCAGATGTCTGACGGTTCTGTCCATCAACACCAGGATTACAGTTAAAATTAGCACGAGAACTGGTTGGTAATTTGTGCAGAAGCAGCGGAGAGATGATTAATCTGTCAGGAAGCTGCCGAAGATCAAACTGTGATTAAAGTCAGAAACAACAGGCGTGTTTCCATGGTTTCTGCTGAGAGGTCAAAGATTTTACAGTCATGTTCTGCTGGTCTCCGACAGGAACAGACCTCTGAGATCAAGCTGATGTTCTGGTTGAGAGTTTTACACCTATATGCTTTATGTTCAGCCTCAGAGTTCTGGTGAAACATCAGGATCAGTCAAACTAAAAACTCTGAGGATCCTAAGGAGGAGATCCTGCTAAATTTCCTCTTTGGGATCTAAGATCAGAATGACCTCAGATCCTGGTTAAAAATCCTGTTTCCTCTTAGAACGGGATCACCATGTTAATTTCAGTTGATCCAGTTCCTGCCCTTGGATTCTGAACCAGGATCAAACTGAGACCAAACATCCAGCTGTATGAGATTAGCTGATGTGTCTATTTCCTGGAGATGACCCCCAGTAAAAGCTTTCTAAGGAGCTACGTAAGTTGGATCATTTTGTTTGTTTTTGACCCACAAAAATTCATCTGTGTAAGATTTAACATGGATCTGACAGACTTCATACTAAGTTAATGAGCAAAATTAAGACGTCCGCACCCATCCTTCTTTATGGTCTAGCGAGTGGGATAAATCCTGAGAAAAAACAAACTTGTTTAGATTTTTTTGTTTATCCAACGAAGCTGAACTTGACTCCGGAAACCAAATTGCTTTTCAATGAAAGAAAAATATTTTCATCTGGGTGTGAATGAGTGTTGCTGAGGCCCCCGTGGGCCCTTCAGGAACCTGATATGTCTGTGATTCTGATGTCCTGCTACTTTGTCTCCTTTACAATAACAGTGAAGATCTCAAAGGGATTTGCTAAGTTTTAAGAGTTTCAGAGTTTGTGATGCTACTTCTCTGTTAACGTGTGTGTGGTTTTTTTTTAGTTTGACAGTGTAAACTGTGCATCACAAAGGTATTCAAACCAACTCATATCAAATTAAATCATCAGTTCAGGGTCAATTATTTGAATATCCACCGTTAGTACTGGATGCTGTTTTAAAATTACATTGTAAAAAATTATCAGAAATAATATGTTTTACTTAGCTTTTCGTTTGAGAAAAATGGGGGTTCATTTATCAAAGTCATATTTTCATCCATTTCGTTTTATTAAATTATAAATGTCACAATTTTAAACTATATCTTAAGCTAAATATTTAATTTGTAAACTAACTATTTAGCTTACTAACCAAATATTCAGCTTCTAAATTAAATATTTAACAAAAAATTTAGTTAGGTTAACTAAATATTTACCTCAATAATTAAATGTTTAGTTTACAAATTAAATGTTTACATGAAAACTCTAAGATTTATAAATGAATAAATAACATGGACCCAATTATGACGTTGAAAAATGAACCCCCATTTATTTATTATAATATAGGGTATATAAACAATATTATGAAAGTTAACTATGTTTGTGTGACGTTACAAATGGTATCCCATGTTTCAGCTGCAGCTCTTTGAGGCTATGTCTCTACCCCCTTTTTACATTTAGTGACTAATCTTTCTGAAACCTTCTTGTAAACAAAACCACTCAAGCTCAGTCCGGTGGGATGGATGCGGAGAATCTGAGAGAACATAAGTTTTCAAGTCTTGTGACAATCTCTCAGATCAGTTTAGGTTATTTAAGGGTGAATTCACACCAGCCCTGTTTAGTCTGCTATGAATCGAACTCTGTTTTTTTTTGCCCAGAAATTGTGAATACAAATCAAACTCTAATTCGGACCAATTAAGCAAACTATTCCGCCTAAAAACGTAGGTCTGAGTTTGATTGAAACCGACCCTGGCAATGCCTGACTTCTTGTGGCTTTCCTTCAACTATTCAGAACTCTTCCAGTGGTCTGGGTAATGTTCAAAGCTTAGGATTGTATTTTATCTCCTAACTCTGCTAACTCTGGTTCTTCATGATGCTGTTTGTTCATTTATGTTCTCCAGCAAACCTCTGAGGCCTGCTACATTCATATTCCCAGTGAAACACCTAGAGATCATGGTTGGAATATAATAAAACATGGAAACGTTGAGTAGGAAGAGTAGATGTGCAGGGTTGTTGTGTTTCTGATTGGTTTCAGGATAATTTTTCCGTGTTTGTTTAGCTGCTTCTCTGTTTTGTTCATCTCTCCATGACACTCGTCCCTTTGAGGTGCGTCCCATTGGACCGGCTCCGACCCGTCTCTGTTTCAGGCTATCTGCCTCTCACGGTGACATCAGATCTGATCAGGTGTCAGCGTCACCGCAGCAGAGGTGGCTTATGGGAAGGAGGGGAGGATGCCAGTATTTATGCAGCTGCTGTCCTTCATCCTCCTCCTCCTTCACCTTGCCCTGCGACACAGCCACTTCCTGTCGCTCAGATATTGACACCTGAGGGTTTCGGGGTCCACGGGACCCCTCCTGGCTGTGATTACAAACAGAGACAGAAACAGGAGCTGCTGCTGACCTCAGATCAGACTCTCAGGTTGATGCTGATAGGAAAATATTCCAGTGGAAATAAAGACGGGATAGCAGACGATAGCGGATCGGCCGCTTCGTGTTGTTCTCAGAGAGCTGCAGCAGGAAACTCAAATTCAGGAGCTTTCCCTTCCATCTTCTGCAGAAGATTGAGAGGTTTCACATTGAAATCCCACTTTTCTCAAGATAAAATCAGACATATTTTTGCTAGTTTAAGAACATGTGTTTCCCTCTGTGGCTAGTTTTTTAGAGCTAGTTCAAGGAGCTGTTGTCCAGACTTCAGATTCAACTTTAAAATCATCTCAACTCTGGGTTTTTACAACAAAAAGTACAAACTATCAGCCCAATGCTCTGGTTCTTCTCTAAAGGCTCATAAAAGCTCCTCTGATGATGCAGAAATAATGAAGAGACGCAGAAGTTCGAATTGTGTTGCTGAATTTTTCGCCTCTGTTAGAAGTGAGGGTGGTTAGGAACGTCCAGGCCTGAGGCCTCCGCAGTGGAGACAAAGACTGGATCTGGTATCAGCGGGCGCCACAGAGACTACTGTCATTAATTGCGTGTGTTCAGCTTGTTGCTGTGACAAAAACAATCTGCAGAAAACAACAACAGAGAAACAACAGCCAGATGATGAAACTCCACCAGAGGTCAGAAATTAATGAGAACCACAGCAGAGCGACAACAACCTCAAATCAATGACATGTCCTCCTGCCCCGTGACTCGGGTAAGAATCCTCAAACTCTCACTGCATGTCACCATACTTAGGGATTTATTATGAATAATGCAGAAAAGATGCTTCAGTTTTGTCCTTTAAGACAGTTTCTGGTCCTTATCAGTCCAGAACTCTGAATCTGGACATGCTTAGAGAGCCACCAGACCCTTTCAGGGTCAAATATCTAAGGAGGTGCGTTCAGAATCAAGAGTAGGGGAGAACAGGCCTGGTTGTCTCATTTTTTACTATAGTGTACATCACTCATCATCCAAACATACGTAAAGAGACATTTGTAGATTAAATGAAATGCTAGAATCTTGGCTTGAATTGAACCCACCTTTCTTTATTAAATTTTATTGTGATAAAAGGTTAATACTTTTCAAGACACTCTGCCTCACTGTGACAAGTTGTCACAATGTTTAGGGTTGGTAGTCCATAATAATTTCAATAGGTTGTCTGCTTAAAAATTAAGATGTTATGAAAATTTCTCACTTTTTTATTATAATAAAAAAATTCCACTTAAATACTAAAAGTAAAGGAATAAAACACAGATATTAAGAATAAATTTTAAAATATATTTGGTTTAGGAATTAAAGATAATCAATGTCTGTTTAATCCATAGAATTTAACAAATTAATCTATTATTCTGGTAAGTGGTGAAGTGAAGGAATGTATAGTGCTAAAAAAATAGAGCCTTAAACAAAGCAATATGCTTTATTCATTATAAACAGATAAAAGATAACCTGGCTTTGTTCTTAATACTTAAAAGGCATGCTAAATTATTAATTGGGTTTTTAAGATGATTCCTCAGTTGATTGTCTGAGCAATTATTTAAACTGTTTAACCCCTGTCTAAAAGTACAACAATCAAAGAGAAGATGAACCTCTATAGACAACATTTTGCTTGAAATTCCTGATTCTTCTGTAAACTAAAGTAACAGAAATAATAATTCTACATTTGCACATAAGAGCTGATACAGATACTTGATATGGGGCTGATTTTCACATAACTGATTCGTGGAGCAGTTAGACAACCAGCCCAAACTGACCTCTTAACAAAAACGTTTAGCTAGCTATCACCCGGCTTTAGCTAGCTCGCTAGTTGTTAGCTCAAATCAAAGTTGTCATCTTCGACCTTTTGAATTTTTTTTTTTTTTAACATAATAAATTACAAACTTTGTAATACAAAAATAACACCACCATGAAAGATTTATTTAATTCAAAAGAGGAATAGTGCAAAAGGAGCAGATTAATTAGCCAAATCAGAATAGTGACCTCCAGAGAGGCTGTTGTAAGCAACGTGACAAACAGCCCCCGTCTCCCTACAGATATGAAGCCAGTAAGGACGTTATGATTGATGTTTGTAGTTGTAAGAAACTAAATGTGAAGAACTTTAAGTGAATATGTTTAGTGTAGCGTAATGACTGACGCAGAACAGTAGTAAAGACATTTCTAGAAGTGTTTAGGTGAGACAGAGGTCTGAGCCTGACTGGTCTGTTCTGATTTGTCTGGCAGTAAACTAAAAATCCGAGCTGCTGGGTGGAGGTGAGAAGGATCCATTTGTCCCTCCGACCAGCTGCTCCCGCTGCTGCTGTTAATGATGTTGCTGATGCTGACCTCTGGGCCGCCGGGATCTGAACCTCATCAACATGTGGGCACCTTTCGTGCCGTCCAGATGAGCCGGAGTTAATCTGCTGGCTTTAGCGGCTTGATCTTGGCTCGGCGGCAGTGGAAAGGTATTTTGAGCTTCACTCTTCAAAGCTGCTTACAGGCTGAAGTGACTTTAATTTGGTTCTTGAGACAAACAGAGAGAGGACGGTGGTGGATTAACGCTCAGATTATAAACTGGACAGCAACTCTCCATCTATGGTTTTACTTCAGGAAATATGTTTAGTTTTCATAACAACATGTTATTATCACCATGATCACAGCTGGCCTATGTAACACACGCCTGGTTCATGGAAGCTGGTTCATGTTCCTCCTGTTTTAAAGAGTTGTTCAGGTGTTATGTGGTTAATTCAGGACCTCTGCTACAACAAGGACTGATGTTGCTTTTCTGTGTGCAACAGACAGAATAATGATCCACAGTGTCTGAACATTTCTTCACTAAGGCCGGATCTGATTAAACTGTTTTCCTGCAGTTTCACACGTGTTTGTTCCTGTAAATCAGTCAGAGGAGCAGAGAGTTTCAGCTCTGTATTGTAGCTGTAGGAAGAACTGTAATTCATGTTTAATTTAAGACCCGTTTAAAGCGAAGTGTCTGCAGCAGCTCTGCTCTTTAATTATTCAGGACTTTAGTGGGGAGAAAAGACCCTCGGCTGCCTCTATATTAAAGAAACTAATTCTGTTTCATTCTGTAAGAGAGACACGGCTCCGAATGACGGTATTCTTCTTCTCTCTAGAACTCAAGAGCAGAAGAAGGTTGAAGCTGTTCAGAGAACAAATCCATCATCATTAAACTGGTTTTAAAACTCTTCAGTCAGATTGGTCACTTTCTTTCACTCATTTTTTCTCATTCATACCCATAACCTTAAATTTGTACCTAGAAAAAAACCTCAGAACAAAACAAAGCGCACAACTTATTAATGCTTCAAAATTGTTCTTTCTTTATAGGCAGATATAGAAACAAAAGGGCATATGTCATGCTTTTTAATCCTCACAAATAAATATTCTAATTTACAATATTTTTAATTGCTTGATGAATAGTAACTTTAAACATTATGTTCGATGTGACTTTTAATATATTGTCTGTTACCATATCATCATTACATGGATAACATATTTCTCAGTTTGTAATTTTTTACCATCATAAATACAGTTAGAATGCGTAGCTTAATACCAACCATTGTTTAATTTGAGATTTCAAGTTCACAAAATAAAATAAATTAATTTTTTCTGTGTAAAATATAAGATAATGAAAATCTAAAAAAATCTATTCTGGATCGATTCTTATAAAAATCCTAAGAATTCAATCGAATTGATTCCTATAAAAAAAAAATCTAAAAATTGAATTGATTCAAAAGTTAAAAAATTGATTCCATTGTTTAACATAGTTTTTTACAGCTAAAAAAGAAAATAAAAAATCCAGACAGCTGTTTTATCTTAGTTCTCGAGGTGTTAATACAGTTTTATTCATTGAAAACTATTACTTACTCAGTATTAAGTCATTGAATTACAGGCATATAATTAAGCAAACAGCTTGAAAAAAAACCACATTTTTAATTGCACTGTCCTATATCTATATCGATCTGGATCAGACTGAATCTGATCGGATCGTGATAATCGATTCTAACTCTTAGAATCGGAATCAAACTTATTCATTTGAATCAATACCCAGCCCAATAAAAATACTGATGTCTGGTTTGACATTTTCTGATTAGTACAGATATTATGAAAACCAAACACAAAATGGAAAACTGTTTTGGGTATTCCATCTGATTCTGCTTCTGTTAACCTGCAGAGAGCAGTTCCTAATCATCAGATCCAGGATTGTCTTCAGGAAGTAATTTTCCAGGGATCAGTGTTGTCAGTGTCTCAACTCTTGAGTTGCCCTTTTCCTGACTTGTTTGCATGATGTTTCTCTTCACCTTTGTCCCTGATGAGATCCCCTCCTTCAGACGATTGCTGGAGCTTATCTATGGTTTTCATTCCGTGCAGAATGAACCAGCAGAGCTTCCTAATCTTTAAAACCTCCTGAAGCTGGAAGTGTTTCCTGTTGTCGTTACGATTAAAAGGAGGCTTGCCTTCATTGCCGTGTTCTGGTCAGAAAAGTTTAATCATCCTGCTGCAGGAAGCTGCTGCTTTCTTTAAGATTTAAGAGGATTTAAAGATGATTGTGAAGTGAACATCACAGACGTTGGACTGCTGGTTCTGGGTCAGAGCTGGGACATAGGTGGGATATTCCAACTGACATTATGCTAGAATACATCCAACCGCTCTGCTTGCTAATGTTATACCTGAAGGGTGTTCATTTTTATTTTTATTTTAAAGTTTAAGCTTACTTTTGTTTCAAACTTTAAAGGTATTTTAGATAAAAGTGCAATGAGAATTGTAATTTATTCAACATCAAGTCAATATTTGCTTTACAAGACAAACAGGTCTAATTCATCTTCAGTTATATAGAAATACACATTTGGATCAATACAATGGAATTTAATCATACAGATAAATTGAAACGATTTCAAATTTGCTCAAAAAAAGCAGCACAATTTAGATTCTAATTCCAACTTGTTCTTTGATGAAGCCCAGCTGATTGACTTTGCATCAATCCTACCTCCTAAGTAGAAATATGGGGGTGGAGATGAACAAGAACAAACCTCCAGCGGAACAAGAACCAGTGTGAACAAGCATCTGCCCCAGATCTACCTCCGTTTTGGGTTTAATAGGATCGAGCAGGGACAGAAAAAACACAAAAGCACTGGTCCAGGGGCATTTAGTCAATGTCAGAAGTAGCTCCATTTGGAGGCTGTATTTAGTAAAGAAACACAGCTAAACCTGAACGTTTTAAGTTTATTTAACAGCGACAGTTACATGTTTCAGGAATATGTCGCCACAATGCAACAGTTGTGGTATGAAATAGAATGTATGGCAGATATATGTAATGTTCTTTTATACAGCAATCCTATTTTTCTGTCAGTTTTTTTGTTTGTAAGAGACCATTTTGTAAAACAGTTTTCTATATGCAAGAACAGACAATTTACTTTTGAGCAACTGATGCCGACAGTTAGAATATAAACTGCTCACAAAAATTAAGGAAACACTTTTTTTATTGGGCCTGGCATGAAATCAATTAAACCTGATAATTTTCTGGTTGGTTAAGCAGCTGAGGGCATCATTAATCACTTTTAGCTGTATTGGTGTTCATGCACTTAACAACAGGTGCACTACAGTGGCAACAATTAGAAAACCCTCAAATCAGGACTGGTTTTACGTGTGGAGGTCATTTCAAGTTTCTCCCTCTTTATCTTTTTTGGCTGGTTTTGGCTTGAGTAATTATCTCTACTGCCAGTATGAGGCGATTCCTTAACCCTACAGAATGACCTCCAGAGGGCCACTGGTGTGAACGTCTCTACCCAAACAATCAGGAACAGACTTCATGAAGATGGCCTGAGGGCCTGACGTCCTGTAGTGGGCCCTGTGCTCACTGCCCAGCACCGTGGAGCTCGACCGGCATTTGCTCAAGAACACCAGAATTGGCAAGTCCGCCACTGGCGCCCTGTACTTTTTACAGACGAGAGCAGGTTCACCCTGAGCACCTGTGATAGATATGAAAGAGTCTAGAGAAGACAAGGAGAACATTATGCTGCCTGCACCGTCGTTCAACATGACAGGTTTGGTGGTGGGTCAGTGATGGTCTGGGGAGACATATCCATGGAGGGACGCACAGAACCTCTACTGCCTAGGAAATGGTGCTCTGACTGCCATAAGGTATCGAGATGAAATCCTTGAACCCATTGTCAGACCGTACGCTGGTGCAGTAGGTCCTGGTTTCCTCCTAGTGCATGACAATGCCCGGCCTCATGTGGCAAGAGTATGCAGGCAGTACCTGGAGGATGAAGGAATTGAAACAATTGAATGGCCTTCATGATCCCATGACCTAAACCCAATAGAACATCTGTGGGACATGGTGTTTCGGTCCATTAGGCACCACCGGGTTGCTCCTTAGACAGCTCAGGGATGCCCTCACACAGATCTGGGATGAAATGCCACAAGACACCATCCGTCGTCTAATTGGGAGCATGCCCCGACGTTGTCAAGCATGCATACAAGCTCGTGGGAGCCATACAAGATACTGAAAAGCATTTTCAGTTGCAGAAATTAAGTATTTGAAAAAATGGACTAGCCTGCCACATCTTCATTTCACTCTGATTTTAGGGTGTTTACACAACTGAGCACACTGTAGGCTGAAAACTTTTATATCCATTAAAAGATTTGGCATCATTTTGTTCCTAAGACATTGCCCTGTCTTTATTTGTATAGAAATCCAACTTCATTTTGAGATCTGATGTATCTACTGTGGTTCTTTAAAGTGTTCCTTTAATTTCTGTGAGTGGTATATTTAGTTAGCTGAAGGAGTAGCTCCTGTCTTTGTCCAGGAAAGGGGAAAGGTTAAACAGAGCAGCAGGGCCAGGTGTATCCTCTCCAGGAAGGTGCCAGCTAAACAGAAATGCAGGGAAAGCTGTAACTTTTAAGAAGAGAACAAAAAAAAAACTCCAGGTAGAATAAGAAAGTAACGGTAGCAATAATTGCAAATGGAGAGTAGTAGGAAAGATTGGTAGAGTGAGGAGAGTGGTTACTAAATTCTCCTGTAGCCTAAGCCTGCACTTTCTATAGCTGACTGTAGCTCAGAAAATTGTCTAGCTAACAGACTAAAACTGGTTCCACAAAGGAAGAGCCGGATACATAACGGATCTGCTTCCCATTCTACTTTCAGAAACTGCAGGAAACGCCAGTAAACCTAAAGTCTTAGAGTAAAGGGTTTTGTCGAACAATTAGATTTCAGACAAGGTGGAGCTTAATTTTCTAGAGCCTGAAGAAGAGTTAACAAAGAGCCAATGATGGAAGAATGAAGAGATTCTTAGGCATAGTGAAGACGAAGTATTACGGTAATTTAGTCTTAAAGTAACAGATACCTTTTTTGTCTTACCTGTTCAACAGAAATTTCACCAAAGCTGTGTTGGTTTGAAGCCTCTTAAGATTTGAAAATATCACCATTGTTTAAAATGCATCTCTGATGTAAATCCTAAGCAGGTCTCTAAGGCGTTTTTCTGCAAGTTTTGTTGCCTGACTTTTCTGGGGGGGGGTTTCTGAAGTTGATGTAACCCTGGGTAGCTGGGGAATGACTAACTATTTAGCAGGAATTTGCTCCGACTTCTCCATGACCACTCTCTGCCGTTATGGCAACTGTAAACAGGAAGACATGGAACGCGTTTGCACGATGCGCATGCACGTTGATTGACAGCCGACAATGCGGAAACTTTAATTCTATTGGCTAAAAAAAATTGCCGGTCAGTGTGAATACCATAAGGGTCTATTGGGCGGAGGAGGAACTTAAGGAGAATATAAATATTGTGGAGCACAACACATATATTATAGTATGGAACCAAACTTTCATTTGAAATATGTAGAAAACTTTGCTGATGGGTAGAAGCTTCTCGCTGGCAGTAAAAACACCCACACTAGTAGCCAAAAAATTCTGATAAAGAAACTTTGTTCCAGATCAAACATCTCCCTCTATTTCCGTATCTTAATTTTCCCTGGAATGTAACCTGAGAGCATGTTAGATGATTATATAAACTGAGCAGTTGTCTTTCTGCATGAAACCTGATCTCTACTGCTGGAGAGGAAGCTCAACACCTACTGAAGCGTTTAAAGATTTCAAGATGAAATCATCTGCTGTGATGTGATGCCCTGATATTTTTGGGTTTCTACTTTGTTTCTGAGATGAAAGCAAAAAAATAAAAAATAAAAAGTCCTGACATGTCTCAGTAATCTACGGGTCTCATGTTAATGATCTCAGTGTCAGCGGTTATGCAAATCCTATTTCTGAAACGATGAGATCAGATTTAATCAGTGGTGGAATGAGTTGTTTAAATAAATGTACTATGGCTTTGGTAACCTTTAGTTACTAGTTTAGTGATTAGTGAACTCTGGTGAAGGTAAAAAGTACTTAAAAGTGGTGTGGGGGGTGTTTTAGGTGGTGTGCAAAGAGCGAGGGGATTTTTTTGGATCTAAAAGTAAAGTTACATATATTTTTATCTAGAATCTATACTTTGCAAAGACAAAAGCCTATCTACACTCAAAATTTGATACATTTGGAGGGAGAAATGTGTTTCCGTTACCTCCTAAACAAATAATTATGTAGTTGTTGCTGCTCACCATACCAAATAACCACATAGCAGGTGCTATATAAACCCTTTTAAACACACTGCTGGATATAGTTAGACCACAGTTCCTTCTTATTGTTAAAGGTCAAGTGTTTTACCACAGAGACAACAAAAACATTTTAAAAAGAGGAAGATATGCAGATTCTATTTCTCAAAATATAAAGTATAGTTTTTGATATGAGTTTTTGAAGTAATGCTTTAAATAAATAATTTTTTTTCTCCTCCTAAACAGTTTCTAACTGATGCTTAGCTGTTGTCTCCATGTTAATCTGAATGCTGCTGTTCCTGCACTGAGCTTTCCTCCTGTAAACACGAGTCTTTGTTTACTATCCACTGAATATACCAACTAGTGAACCTCATGCATCTACAGTTCAAAATGGCCGACCTCTCATTTTATCATTTGTCTATATACCTTATTAGTATAACTTGTGACATTCATGGAAACAGTCTCCCAGAAAGTAATTATGGATTACAATATGCTTTAAATTGGATAATGTAACATAACTGGATCTTAATTTTACACAGATTGTGAATTTGACCTCATAAGCGGAGCATCAAAGCAGTGAAACAAACTTCATTCTCAAGTGATTTTTATGCAGGTGGATTATTTTTACCATGAAGAGTTAAACAAAAAGTTCTTTTTTTTCAACCAGGATCTTATTTTTTAGCAATTATGTTCATCAGCATGTCCATATACCATACAATATCATCTTATTTTTAATGCACTTTACAAATGACAGAGGTCAACCAAAGTGTAGAACACAGACTAAAAACATGAGTAAACAAAACATATAAAACACAATAAAAAAAACAATAAATAACAGCAGAAAAAAAGAAACTTGAATGCTCCAGAACGCATATAACTGATCTACCCTTTAAGCTAAAACTGACAGAATGGCTAATTAAAAGATACGATAAAATAATATGTTTTAAATTGAGATTTAAAAACATGAAGCGAGGTAGACTGGCGTATCTCTAGAGGGAGCTCATTCCATAATCTGGGAGCATACACAGAGAAAGCTCTTTCCCCATGACATTTTAAAAGCACAGACGGGACTCCCCGTTGATTTTCATACAATGGGAGTCAATCGGGGCAGGAGATTTGCCGCCTGTAATAAAGACATTTTCTGCCTCACAACTCCTTCATTTAACCATTTTAACTCTACTGCCCTCAGAGCTCAGAAAGTCTTGGAAATGCTCCTTTGTTCTCTTTTGAGGCCTATAATACAAATACTCTACAATACGATTACAATTATATCACTGCAGTGCTCCAGCCCAGTTGCAGTTGAAGGAGGACTTTCACTGTGTGCTCTACGGCAGTCGGTTAGACAAAACTTGCTAGTGCAGACATCATGGCACGCTTTTGCATGGTTCCAAATTGCACTAACCGAATGACCAAGTGGACTAAATTCAGTTCCAAAGGCTACCTTTCCACAACCTATGCAGACTACAGCCGCAATGGCGGGTGGCTGCGACATATTTGAAATTGGTTGGATTGAAAGTCTGTTTTCACTGCAGCACCTCTGAGACTTTCAGAACTCACTGGGGAATATTGTTAACTATTCATTACAGCACAATGGAATGAAGGAGTTGCGGGGCCGATATTGCCTTAATACAGGCAGCAAATATCCGGCCCATTGACTCCCATTACATGGATATACGCTGATTGCGACTGGATATAAACTTCTCCCAAAAGACTCCAAGTGACTCCAAACTTGTCTGGGTGAGTAAATGAACATAATATTTGCTGAAAATAAGGTCCAGGTTGAAAACCCCCAAAAACTTCCATTTGAAGTATGTAGATCTTAAAAGGGTAAGTACCATTTTTCCCACTAAGACCTCATTTGTAGCACTCACCCAGATAATTTTGATGCCACTTGAAGTCCTTCGAAAGTTTTTAGGATCCATTCACGATTAGTGTATATCCATATAATTTAAGTTGTCAGGGCAAAGTACTGCTTCTAAATGAGGCATTATCTGCCACAAAACTCCTTAATTTCACCAATGTTTTGTAATGAATCGCTAGCATTATTCTCCTGTGAGTTGGGAGTGCCTCAGAGTTTCTTTGTGTTTTAAAGGTGTTTATTCCAACTAACATCACAGCGATTTTAATGACTTCACTGCCGTGGTCCATCGCAGGCCTGGGCTTTCATTCTGTGCACCACGATGGCAGTCATTTAGACAAAACTTGCTACTGCAAACAAAATGGTTCACGTTTGCATGTTTCCAAATTTAACAAACAAAATTACAAAGTGGATTAAGTTCAATGACAGTATATCCTTTGATATACTATTAAGGTACTTGGAGTGTGGCTACAAAGGGCCCAAAGGTTGCGGGGAATTTCATGCCAGTTCTACTTTAATTCCTGAGCCACGGTCATATGGATAATGCCTGTTTCATGTATGACAAGGCAGAAGCCGTTAAACTGGGTCTTGTAATGTTTGTTGAAGACTATGTTTATTAAAGGAATTCCCAGAACCACTATGCCTCTAGTGTGGTGGTGAGTTTTTTAGTTTCTGCTGCCTCCTCTCAACCACTGATATAGATTGAAAGAGCTTGATTGATTTCTTTGGAAAAAGTTTTGTTGTGCAGTTTGGCTTCACAAGTAAAACAGACTGAGAATTGTGCATTGATTTCTGATAAAGTATTCTAGTGACATATGATTGGATACATTTGAGTGCAAAAAAGATACTTACATCACTCCTTTCAGATAACATTTATCCTGAATTTCCTTCTCCTAAGTGGATGAATCTTCAGGCTATCAGTTCAGATTTGTGCTGCAGAATTTCCTATGACACAGCTGTCTCCAATTTCAGTTGTTTTTCTGTTATTCTGCAGTATTTATATGTGTCCCTGGACAAACACATGAATCAGATTATTAACTCATAACTAGATATCAGGAGAACTTGAAGGCGTGCTCGGCGATACTGCAGAAATGCCACTTTAATTTGTGGGACACCATATCTAGACCTCCATGGGTTGATAAATTTGATTTCCATTGATCATTTTTGTGCGATTTTGTTGTGAGCACATTCAACCATAAAAAGAACAAAGTATTTAAGAGTATGCCATTCCTGTTCCCTTTATTTTTTGAGCAGTAAATATATTACACCTACACAGGTTTAAACTCGCTACACTAGTCACAGAAACAGAACCGATCATCATCTGGAAGGGAATCACAAACTTCACTTAGACTGTTTTGTTTCTGATTTAATTTCTATTGGTAATTTTCAAGAATTTAACAGTTTTCTCTGAGCCCTTTGTTCATAAAGACCTGAACTCAGGTTCTGTTGCAGTTCTCCCAGCGTCTCTTTGTCACACTGAAGTAGGAAACAACAGATAAATGAAGCCGGTGCTTCTCTCAGCCAATCAGAGCGGCATAGCACCGAGGCCTCTCCTCACAGGGGGAACTAATTTATTGAGCTGATGGATGGAGGAAAATACACCATTAAAGGGCATATTTAAGCACATTTGAAATCCTTAGAAGAAGGTAACGGTATTTGAATTTGCCCCGGCTTGAAGGAGAGTCTTTAATGTTGTGTCCACGGGACAAACGCACATCAAAGGCAGAGGACGATCCTGACGCTCCAAATGAAATACTGCCGGATTAAAGCGAGGGCCAGGTGGCCCCCAGACTGTCCTGTCTGGCAGCGCTGCCGGGCACACCGCCTCACTGAGCGAGCTCCAACTGCTGCCTTGCGCTTCCCTATCGTTTCCCGAATGCAAATTAAATCCAGGCTGCTTTGAATTCCTGCAGGAGGAGGATTCTTCCCCCTTTCCTCCCTCTGCACTCCTCTCTTATCAGCCCTGCACTAAGAGGAGCATGGGGGGAGTATTTATGTGAAGAGGTGCTCTCCTCGTAGTTATTTCTACCCTGAGTACACTCGCCCCCCTCTGCTGCACAAACAAGAGGAGGCCATGTTTGATGTTCCACAGGAGGAGTTCAAGGAGCTGACCTCAGATCTGTATACATCATAGAGGACAGAAACCTGGAAGACACAGATCTGTGGTAAAAGTCTCCTAAAGGTCAGAAGATAAACCTTGAAGACAAAGCCCTGGGTTTAATATCAACTGGTGATAAAGGCGATCACAGGAATCTTGAAGTCATTAATCTGTGTTTAACATTACTTGGTGATGAAGAGATTAGAGAAACCTTAAAGAGCCTAGAAGACACAGCTCAGGGTTTAACATCACCTGGTGTTTCAGAAGATCACAGAAATCTGAGAGACACAGCTCTGGGTGTAAAGACACCAGCTGAGGAGAGAGTCAAGGAAAACCTCAGAGACACAGCGCTGGGTTTATTATCACCTGGCAATGAAGGGACCAGAGAAGCCTATAAGACCGAGCTCTGGGTTTACGTTGCCCTGGTGATGAAAGGATCAGATCCAGCAGCAGGTGGAGATGATTCCCAGCAAGCAGTAGGGATACCTGGGGGAAAACTGACATCAGGCTCAGGTTTAACAGAGGGTCAACACTCTGATGTGAAACATGAAAAAGTTTCTGTAAGCACCAAGCTGTGGAGAAGATCTAGCATGTCATTATTCTCAAATAAGACTGAGTGCTTCATTCAAATTAGACATCTAGATCTACTTTGTACTGTAGATCTGTTATGTATTTATTGTATTTATTAGCATTATCGTTAAATAATGTTCATATGACAAATATTGATGGGGTATGTCTTTACTTTAGCTTACCTATAAGTGTGCCGAGCACAGCCTCGATGCATCTTTTGGGGCCTGCTCGTCTCTGGTTTGCAGAACCTTTTTTTTTGCCCAAACTTCTCAACGAACCAGATCTTGTGGAACAATATTTTGCAACACACCGATGTGGCATTGCTTAAAAAAGTACGATTCTGTCATGGTGAACCTACCAGTCAATCTGTTTTCCTACCTTCACCTGCAGTCAGGAGCTGTGGAGAATGACTGAATGAGATCAGAAGAAAAGGGTTTATTTTTTTGATCGTTATGTCAAGCAAATTGGTCCCTCTGATGTTACTCTTTTAGCCTGGAAACTCATCAAAGTCCTTCCAAAGTCCAAACTACCACCAAATATATCTAAAGCCTGGTTTGTGGCTGATTCTCTGACTCATGATCATTCTGAACCCAACAAGCTGTTTTGGGTTCAGATAATTGAGGGAGATATTGGTCTGTGATTGATCAAACTGAGAGGAGCAAATTTGAATAAGTTCATGTTAATATGGTTCTATTTCACTCAAATGTGGATTTTTTTATGCAGAAGAGAGAATTTCTGCTCTTTCAGTTCTGGTTCTGGGAACACTAAGGGAAATTCAATGCAGTGAGTTAAAAACCATCTTGATTTAATTTAGGTCAGGACTTTAGTAAGAGCAGAATAATTTTTAAGGAGACAAAGGAGGATATAATAACATCCATCCATCCGTTTTCTATACCGCTTATCCTCAAGGGGTCGCAGGGGAATGGTGCCTATCTCAAGCAGTCATCGGGCAAAAAGCGGGTCATACCCTGGACAGGTCACAAGTCCATCATAGATATAGGTACAATAACCTTAAATACTAAAACTCAGAAATATGGTAAAATTTTCGAGTGCATTTAATTATTGAATGGGGGAATTAATCTCTGGTTGATTAGTTGATGTTTTAGTATTAAAAAATGCCTTTGAAAATTGGCATGATAAAAAAAGCAACTCAGATTGTGGTCTATGGTCAACTCAATCAAACAAGCAATTTTTTAGAAAACATGGGAATAAATTACAATAAATGTAATGAAATACTAATAATGTACAATAATATGTTTTATGTTTAAATAGTGAACCAAATATGTTTATATGCATATTTAATTGTTTAATCAAAAGTTCACAATCACTACCTTGTAGCAGATAGCTTCACAACTTTTACTATAAGGCTCCATTTGATGGTACACATTTATATCGGAGTGATGAAGTACACTGTGTACCCTAAAAAAGCACTAAGAATTATTCATAAAGTGGGATATCTGGAGCACACAAACTCATTATTTTTAAATTCAAATATAAAATGTTTGTCTTGTTCATGAATGAGGGAAAAATGGAGCGGGAGATCAATAGACAGATTGGTAAGGCATCTGCAGCTATGCGGCCGCTGTACCGGTCTGTCGTGGTGAAGAGAGAGCTGAGCCAAAAGGCAAAGCTCTCGATTTACCGGTCAATCTATGTTCATACCCTCATCTATGGTCACGAACTCTGGGTGGTGACCGAAAGAACAAGATCAAGGATACAGGCGGCTGAAATGAGTTTCCTCCGTAGGGTGGCTGGGCTCTCCCTTAGAGATAGGGTGAGAAGCTCGGTCATCCGGAGGGGGCTTGGAGTAGAGTCGCTGCTCCTCCACATTGAGAGGAGCCAGTTGAGGTGGCTCGGGCATCTGGTCAGGATGCCTCCTGGACGCATCCCTGGTAAGGTGTTCCTGACACGTCCCACCGGGAGGAGGCCCAGAGGAAGACCCAGGACTGCTGGAGGGACTATGTCTCCCGGCTTGCCTGGGAACGGCTCGGGATTCCTCCCGAGGAGCTGGCCCTAGTGGCCGGGGAGAGGGAAGTCTGGGTCTCTCTGCTTAGGCTACTGCCCCCGCGACCCGACCTCGGATAAGCGGAAGAAGATGGATGGATGGATGGATAACATTTTTGGATCTTGTAAAATTTCAAACTAGTCAAATAATGTACAGAGAAAGAAATAATCAATTACCAGAAAATATTAAGAAAATATTTTCTGAAACAAAAGGGGGTCATGAGTTAAGAGGAGAGATACATTTCGGAGAGAAATTGAAGTTAAATGAACTCTTCAGAGGGAGATAGAATAAAGTTCTGCAGTGGGAGACCAGGAAGATACTCTGGTTGACCGTGTGTCTGTTCTCCTTTCAGCTTCTCAGACAGTCTCCCAGCTCTGTGTCCTGATCACACAGCTCTGTCTCCTGGTCTCAAAGGGCCCTCAAACTGCAATCTCTCTTTATTTGGTCAAACTTCATTAGCATCTTAAAAGAACAGGATGTATACAAAGGAACATATGGTTGAAACCAAATGACATTTAAAAAGTACATTTTGAACTATGTGATAAAGGAAAAACATCCTAAGAAAATAATAATACAAAATTATTATTTTTCCCTAACAGTAGAATACTTTGTAATGTGGTGTACTGTACATGTTTGGAGAGCAACTTCTTTATATAAATATCTGTATAGGTGTATTTTTGTTGATTCAAGGGTAGGATTTATTAAGCATCAACTCATACTAGTTTTCAAACTGACTATGAAAGTTTTTTTCTGCAGGCTTGATTACTGAATATGTTGTTGTTCTTTTTCCTCCCTGTGCACATCCTATATATATATGTAGTGTTAATCATGCATTAATTGTTTATAGATTAATCAATAATGTATCTGTAAAATAGTAACAATAGTAATAATGCATTGTTCTTTTGGTTCAAATCTGGTCCAGTTCCTCTGCTACTGTGTTGGTCAGAGGCATCAGGCTGATGAATTCATTGATGAGATGAAAGATTGCGGCTTTGTTAGCATTAAACAGAATCAGAACCATCATGTGATTCATTGTTAATAATCTAAACTCCTGGTGAGATTCTGATTCAAGAGTGATCTCATCCCAGTTAGACCCCATGTGATGTTCGGTCATTCACAGTGAGACTTTACAGCTTCTATTATTTCTCAATTAGATCAGAGCCAACAGCTGAAAGAAGATATGAAGTCCAAAATGTCATAAATATGCTTCAGTCTAAAGCTTCATCTGTCTGATCAGCTCCTGTTTTGTACCGTGGTTCATCAAGTCTGGTCTGAACGGATCTCAGATCAGCTCTATGTCAGCCTTTTGTCAGGCTGCTGCATAGATAAAGTTTGAATAGAAAACAAAAAGACGAACCGAAGGAGAAAACCCAACAGTTTACACACGGACAGCCGGAGAGATTAAATAATCTGACCTGCAGGAGCGGATTAAAACCAGGAGATAAAATCTGGATTAAACCTCGTAATAATCCTGCTGTGTGACGCTGCCGTGTTGTTGGAGTGTTGGCACGGTGAGCAGCTGCTGGAGGCGTGACGTCGGGATGCTGATGGTTCCGTCAGCTCCTTGTGTTGGATCACAGCAGCAGCTTTGCTCGTCTGCAGGTCTGATCATTAGGATGGTGCAGAATGAGAGGCTGGGTCACATTTGGAGACTAAAAAAGACTAAAAGCAGGTGATTCCTCAGGTAGATATCCCTCAGACGACAGAGAGCCCAATATCAACCAGCAGAATCTTTCCTGAACCCAGATGTTCTGTTCAGTTGTAAATCTGATCATTCAGAAGTGATCTTAAGGTCAGGTTTGATTTCTGCTAATTCAACTCAGGACCTGCTGTCTCTGCTCCTCACATGTTAGGATTCTATATTAGTAAGCCTTAGTTAGAGCCATATACAGAGCTTTATTAGAGTCAAGATCTCAAGTTTATGTGGGAATATCTTCAGGGAGATATACTGTTGAACATATGAAAGGATAACGTGATTATCTGGTCTTTGGTAGGTATCACTGCCCAGAGAACCATTGTGTTTGTAAAACATCAAAATAAGCATTCTATGCTTCTCCTGATGATGGAGCTCATAATCCCAGATGCTTCTGCTCACATATGAGGGTTGGGACTAATGCCCTGTTGAAAAAAATGGAAAATATAGATTTTGAATTGATTCACAAAACAGAATCGGTTCACAAGTCGAAGAATCTATTTAACTGATGAACATAATTTCGCCTTTTTACAGCTAGAGTTGGAACGAAAGTCCAGACTGGTGAACTGTTACTCGCCCAGTGTTATATCACTGAATCAAAGGCATATAATTAAAGTAACAGTGAAAAAAGAGTTTTCAATAGCACTGACCCATGTCAATATCGTTTTGAAACTAGCTAGATTGGACTGCATTGGGTAGTGATAATCAATTCTTGAAATTTGAATCAATATCCAGCTCTAGTTGAGACAGAGAGGGACCAGTCATTCTCAACCCTAATGAATCTGAACAACCTCATTAAAGCTCCCAAAGTAATTTCTTTTACTTTACTTCCCACAAGGATTCATAGATCGTGGCTGTTTCCTCTTCAGGTGAGTCTCCTGCTCCAGCTTCTCCCTGTGGTCTCAGGTTGATGTGTGGCCCTGGGGCCCCGTCGCCTCCTCCAGGTAAACATTAGCTCAGTAATTATCCTCTGCTGACAGAACAAATTACCTTCCAGCTGTTGTTTCCTGAGCAGATCCCCGATGGAGCGGCGGGTCCTGGATCTGAGCCAGAAACAGAGAGGAACTCTTTTTGTTTCTCTCGTTGGTTCTGGTGGATCAGAGACAGAGGTGAACTCTATAATCCTGTTAGCAGTCAGAGACCCTTCAGTCCACTGAGGGACCCACCGGCTCAGTCTGAAGTTACACCGTTCAGATTGAGGAAATGGAGATTAAAGGTGACGTTAGAGCCTGATGGGACCAGGTTTGCCAGATGGGATTCACAGAAGAAACTTCTGGTTCTCCTCTTCACCCTGTCTCAGTCTGTGGTTAAAGAACCAGAACCAACCTCATAGGAATTCTTCTTCTCTGTGTTTTTTCAGTTTAATTATCAGAGGAGCTCCTGCAGAGTCCCGAGCCTGTAAGCTGTAAACGTTTAGCAGCAGCAGCAGTGGGTTAACAGAGGTGCTGTCTTTAATGTGATAATGAATATATACAGATGGGTCATGTGGGTCAGAACTGCCTGCAGCGCTGCAGGTGATCACATCCACTTCATCTGATCACTTTAGATAATTTTTTCAGCTTTCCTAATAGGAGCAGGAAAAAGGATTGCAATTCTGGATTCAGTTGGTCTACATGCTGGACAGTTGTTGGCGTCAGCTGTGTTTGCAGAGTCAGAGGATGTGCGCTCTGAGCATGCTCACATCTATTATTCATGTGTGGTCAGTCACAGAGGGAGGGTCTGCTCTCTGCTTCTCAATTCGATCTCTGTGGTCAGAACCTGCTGGACTCCATCTGAGCCCTTCACAGCAGCGAAGATCTTCCTGGTCAGATCAATTCAGGTATTTAGAAACGAAACACTGACAACTTAAATTCTTAAACTTTTATTTTTGTTTGTTAACCAGTCAAAAGTTTCAGGTTCCTTTTTGAAAAAGCTCTAAATAAAATAAGACTCTGGATTTTACTAAATGAACTTTTATTACCAGCCAAATGTGATTTCTACACTGATATTCAGAACACAATTACACCCTAACCAACCACCTACAGTTTCTCAACTCTAAAGAAATGTTTTACACATGCACCAATTACGCCAAGTCAAAAGGAGAATTGTAGAATCAACAGGAAGAACAGATGGCTCCCATCAAAAGTTTAGTATCGTTGTAGCTTGTCTTCAAAGTGGAAACATCCCACTTCAAACGGACGCCAATTTTACCTATCGTAGATATTCAGATAAAGTGATGTAAACGTTACTGTCTGTTTGGATGATTTGATCTGTAATCTGTTTGTTCCCAAAACAGTTAGTGTTGGTGTGATTTGAATCAACTTAAACAGAAAATGTTTGTGTCGATAGGATGAGACTCTAGATAAGTGGTTGTCAAACTTGCTATTTTCTCAACCACACAACTTAAATAACTCAATAAAGTTATGACGGAGGCTGGCAGATGTCCTAAATCTACCTTAGATTGTCAAAACCAGCTGATTGTGAGTCTGGGGATTATTTCCAAAGAACTACAAGACCTGGAGAAACACTGGAACAAACTGTCTTTGACTAACACAATGTCCTAAAATCCAAAAGTTTATCCCGCTCATGGTAAACTGACAAGTCTCAACTGGTTTTAGTAAGATCCACTTAAAGAAGTTGACCTTGAATACATTTATTTAAATCAAAGCTCTAAATTAAAGGTAGGTTTAATTATGGAGCAACAAAGTCATCTCAAGATACTTTTCAGATTTACATTTAGTTTGTTAAAGATTTTTAACCCCTTTTTTTGCTCTTCTTTCTATTCCAACTATGGAGGCATGGCTGAGACTCAGCTGATTGTATTCGCCACAGCAACAGTGCAACTGACATCACAGATACTGGCTAACTTAACATATCACTGCGAGCAAATAGCAATATCTGATTCAAATTCAAATACAGTATAGGGCAAACTTTTAACCTGGGCACAATGCGGACGTTTTTTTTGCAGAAAATGTATATTTTAAATAGAATGCACTAAAATACCAACATAATGACTACATATGTAGACAGCACTATTAGACACTCGTTAATAAAGTTTTGCAGTGGAGATAAAAATCTTGGTCTCTGAGAGAGGTGAACATTGAGGAAAAGGATTACAGATTCAAGGAAACTCTGTAAAACACTGGTTTGCAACTCTAGTCCTCGAGTGCCACTATACTGTGTCTCTAATGGCTAAATTATCTACGGCAGTGGTTCCCAACAATTTTTTATTGAAAACCCCTTTGCCTGTGTCCAAAAATGAGCCTGGATCCCCCAACTCACTCTTACCCTCAATTTACACGCAATAAAAATGAATTATAAAAAGAAATGCATTCGCAAAACATAAACAGCAGTAGTAGGTTTTCATTTTCATTCTTCTTGTTTTACACTGTAAATATAGACAATATTCTTCTAGTATTTTTAATTTTATAAATGTATTACTTACAAATATAATTTTGGTAATCTCAGCACAGAGAAAATCTCTAGGTAC